>LCZG01000090.1:18740-45999 GCA_001483325.1 Huntiella savannae
CAAAACCCGGCCTCGACCTATCTTGTTCAATGCCGGCCACCCTTAACGAGATAGTTCGGGAGTCATTTAGACCCCACCGTTTCATTGTGTTGTTGGAGTCGAACAAACCACCGGATGCTGCCATGACAAGTTAATTTTGTTTCCTCGTGTCGATGAATCTTTCTCCTAGATCTGTTGGCGTTATGGCGGTAGTTGGGATTACGGAGAATATCTTTTAGTTTGCTTTTCGATGTTTTCTGGTTAATACATGTGATTATTTGACAATGCCAATGGTCCTCTTGTGTAACGTGCTTTGTGAAACGAAATCTTAATTGTGTATTATTACACGCTAGAATATGCCCGACTATTAAGTCAGCAGTAAGTCAAGCGCATCGAAGTCCCCCATAAAAGTGGTGGCGGGCGGTACCTTCACCTCACCTGAGGCGGAATCTTGCTGATTATTGTTTACTTTCTGGTAGACCGAGGTTATCCAATCACCACCCATCACAGCGGTTGCAACATCCGTCCTTGTGATAATGTGTATCATTACGATATATTTGGCTAGTAGTGCGACTAGACCAGTAAATGGTATCAGACAATGTCCTCCGGACTTGCCGGCCACACGATTGACTGTCATGAGCCCGGCAACTCCTAGAGGAACAGAATGTCTGCTTCCGAATAAAGCACACCGTCCAGGCACTCCCGTCTATTGAGGGATTTCCACTTGACCATAGCCCGTTCGTACTACACTGGCCGTCTACTTCTCCTGCCGCGCCGATTTGCATAACCCAGTTCTTGGAGGCCAGCGCGGCGTCTCCCAGTCTATCAAAACAGGCGTGAATGTCGCACAATCTCCAGAAGAGACATTTTCTATACTGACAATCTGTGCCAAGCCGGCAGGTTGAAATGACGATGGTTTTACGAAGAGGTGGTCACAAGTAGGGCATGAAGTAACATCAGTTTATACTGACTAATCTGACAGACCAACAC
Source organism: Huntiella savannae (assembly GCA_001483325.1). Classification (NCBI taxonomy): domain Eukaryota; kingdom Fungi; phylum Ascomycota; class Sordariomycetes; order Microascales; family Ceratocystidaceae; genus Huntiella; species Huntiella savannae. The sequence goes on from LCZG01000090.1 coordinate 19,710, forward strand.
AGTTCCCAGACGTGATAGTCGCACGGGTCTAAGCCGTTAAAAGCAACGTTCTGACACCTTGCAAGCACTGTTCTTGGGCAACATCAACACCTGATGCTCATTATCATGGTGTTCGACACATAGAGATCCCCTATCGTGACTTAAGTGATGGCCACAGAGCTATACTCGCGACCTACAACCCCCGTGTACCTTCAAAAGATACGACAAAACCAGGCGGCCTGTTAGCACTGACATCCCTCATTGGCCTCTACTTTCCTACACTTGATTAACATTTTCGATGCAACTTCACATGAGTGAATGGCATTGCGTCCCCCTAGACTAAATGTGATTTTGGCGAGAGATAGTGACTTGCTTGGTCGATGTGATTTATCACCATGAATTGGACTCTAATGAAACATGTTCCGTGGCTCGATTAGGTTCTGGGTTGCTTAGATTATTCTTATGGATCTGGTGCAATTTCTCTACGAACAACAGGGTTCATTTCAAAATAACATGAGTGCGGCTAACCTACGCAGAGCGTTAAGGAAAACGAAGGTTATCATCTACCGATGGACTTCATTGAGAATACATCACTTGGATTCTCAGAAGTCACCATTCACTTCAGAAGTCATCCCCGCATGGCCATGCTACTTCTTCACGTGAAGGAAACTATCACGAATCTACTATTAAACCTGGAGAGGCCGCATCTTGGAATAGCCCCAAGATAGTGTTGAATGTGCCGAGCAAATCACACAAACAGAGGCATCCCGCGTGTCCCGTTTGATCATTGGCTTTTTCCATACCATCAATTGAGAAAACAACTCTCATGACTTTGGAAGTTAACTGATAACACGTCGCCGGTAAATAAGCCTGCAACCCTTGGAAAGATTTAATATTTCATGGGGGGCTAAAACAAAGATTCAAAAGACACTATTACATATCCAGATTCCTCATCTTAAGCTATACAACTAATGCAAAATACAATTATGATATATATGGCCATGTTTAACAGGGTGATGTCACAAGAACGGTCTTCAAGCGGCTATCTGTCTCCTCGACTAGTGAACGTAGGCCTTTCTTCGGTGTGTCGAATGCAGCCCATTCTCTAGATCCACGAGCAGCGTTTGGCGCTTGATGGTTACATCACCCGGGGCAGCGTTGATCGATCCCATCAATGCAAAATAATTGTGCCGTAGGCAGGATCATTTTTGAACGGGTCGGATTCGAAGAATGGCCTTCTCGTGGGTCTTTGTTGTCTTCGATGACGGGCTTTTTGGGCGCTTGCCCGTTCGAGAAAATCACACATAGAGTCTATTAGAACTTCCCTGCGCCGTCTCCTTTTGATTCTAACTTCAGCTGGGCTTCCGTCGGACGAACAAGTGCGCTACTATGTTTTGGAACACACAGCTCCAGCACCCCCGCCTTTCTGGGATGCATTCCTTTATCGCTGTAGGCCCCGAGTCCTCGTTTCCTCCACCAATCTACGCTTGGAAGATGCAGAATCGTTGGTGGTGAACTTGAATCGGACTAAACTCTCGCAATGAGAATATCTGTGAGTGGTCCGGTATTTTCGGATGATGCAAGCGTGTCGCAGTCTGAAGGCTTTCAAGCGTTGTACCCTAGCTGCAAGCCCCCTGTTCTATGCTAGAGTACGAGCCAGTATGGATCGGATGGTAATGAAATCCTCGACTTACATACAAAGAAGGGCAGAGCCAGCAAGTATAACGAAATACAGGTTCCACACCTTTTTAGCACGCTAGTTCGCTGATGTATCCCATTCTTCAACAGCTCCCTCGATGAAGCCTCCTTTGTATAGAAGTTCAAAGGTATTAGTAACGTGATGCCAAACAAAGAATTCATGTGACAAGATTCAGACCATGTAACCCTAACTCGGAGGTGCGTCTAAGTGGGTTACTCACAATAGCGTCATTAGTATCAAAATAGATTCAAATCGGATTGACAAAGAATCTATATCTATTTTGACTGACCTGAACAAAGTTTTCATTCACGATCATGAACACAAAGGTTAAAGAGACGTAGAAACAAAGCAATTCAACAAGTCAAGCAAAATGGATCTCTATAAATACCAGATCAACACGCCATACTTTCAAACTTTTTCATTCCCTCTCCAGACTCATTCTCAAGCATCTACACTCTCCTGGCGAGAGTACTGGTACGTTCTAATCTATCCATCTATCTAATCATCTACCCACCTTCATTTCCCATTCCCAAACCACCTATAATCCGCCATCATGCCTTCCACTCCTTCTTGCTCCACCCCCAACTCCCGCTACCCCCCGAGTAAGCCGTACGTCTCAAACCGGCCCCGCTCTCCCCACCCGGAAGATTCCGACCGTCCACGGACTCCCCATTCTCCCTTCCAAGTCCCCTTCTTATCTCCCAAGGGCAAGTCATTCGGTGCCGGGTCGAAACCCTCGACTCCCACTGGACCGGCTGTTCCAGAGAGAACCTCGTCTTTGACGAAGCAGAGCAAGGGTAAGGAAGGGAACAAGGAATCTTCCGTGAAGCGTCCCAAGTCCTCTAAGCCCGTTATTCGTGCACCACCTGCTCGTACCGCCGAGACGCATCGTGCACCTACGATTATCTCGCAAACCGCCTCTCTCTCGGAAATCTCTATTGTCTCCATCGATGGAGCGGATCCTCGTTGTTCAACATGGACGATCCGTCCCGAATCGATGCTCAAAAGTGGTAAAATCCACATTGACGAGCCCACCTCGGTCATTCGCGACAGTATAGTCACCGAGATCGGTGAGGCTCGGCAGGTGATCATTGACGAGGGCAAGAGAACGAAAAAGGTTAGGTTTGCGCAGAATGGTGACCGAACCAGTGAGCTTTCTTTCTCAAAACGCATGGAACGTCTTAATGCCGAGGGTGGCAACTCCCCTGATGACTTGAGTGATAAGGAAAAGGTCAAGACTTCCTCTACCGATGACAAGCGTCGCGCTATTCGTGTGCGCCCTTGTAAGCCGGATGATGAGTCCCCCCCAACGACCGAGTCTGAGGGATCTTCCTCCTCTCGGAGCTCTTCCGCTTCTCGATCTTCAACGTCATCCAAGAGTTCGTGTTCCTCTGTCAAGTCCTCTTCCTCTGCCAAGTCCTCGTCGTCTTCCAAGAGTTCTTCATCATCTTACAAGTCCTGCTCCTCTTCCAAACACTCTTCATCATCCCGCGACTCTACCAACAAAAGCAGCAAGTCCAAAGACAGAGAATCCTCCAGCACCGAAGGCTCCTGGGCCACCGCCAAATCCTCCAGCACGTCCCGTCTTCAATGCACCGGTTCCTCCTCCGAGAGCTCCCGCCCATGCTCCTGCGTCTGCACCTGCTCTGTCCCGAAAGAGAGCTGGCCATGCCCATGTTCTTGCCTCTATAGATCATCATTTGCTAGTTTGAATTCAGAGTATAGCGAGGGGAAAGCTATTACTAAGGATTTCAACAGTGCTGTTAGAGGTAAGGCGAAGATTGTGGATAGTGGGCGCTCTGCCAAGACAACTGTTACCTCGAAGGCAAAGGGGGATCTGAAGGGGAAGAGAGGATTGTCCATCGTGGAGAACCTCACGGAAGATGTCAAGCAAGGAGGCTGGATTTAAAGCATACCCTGGCGGTACACACACATACATTGCATATATAGATAGAATGGATTTCACGGGCTGGATCCCAGATAGATATAGATTAGAATAACCAAGATGTTGACCGTCTCACCCCCAAATCCGTCCCCACAAACCCTTAAAGTTACCCTCTACTTCTGGAGATCTGACTGGCGAAGCCAATGTGATGTTCCAACTCTCTTCCCCGTCCAAAAACATCCGATACTTCAACAAACTCCGGCCCTGTTCGCCAAATGGGTCAATGTCAATGACACCAAACTTACTTAATCCCAGATGAACGTAAGCAACCATCTCATCAGTCTCACTAGTCTGTTTGTACGTCGGCACGGGACTCGAGAACTGATTCAATGGTGAAACTGAAAACTCGTATGGAGCCGCAGTCGGAGGCCACTTTCCGTCGGCAGGAGGGGGGAACTTGGTAACCGCAAATTCGTGTCTGTCGCCACTCAGAATGATTGTTCCCATTCCCTGGAGATAGGCGTCCCAAATAGCCTCAAGAATGATGGACCGTTCGTGCAAGAAACCGCCCCATGTATCAACACAGTCGACAGGCCAGTTCTGTGTGAACGGGACACTCGAAGCAATAACCTTCCACGAAATACCCTTTGGCTCAGGCCGGTTAATCCAATAAAGAAGATCTTGTAACTGCTGAGACCCAAGCATCGTCTTCTCAGCGTCCGTAGCGTTCAACGCAAGATTATCTGAACGATACGTCCTGGTATCCAGCATGAACACCGAGACTGGTCCCTGACTGAACTCAAAGTAAGTCGCATCCGATCTGTCTTTATTAGACCCGGCAATCTTTGCAACTGGGGGGTTTGTTCCTGCCTGGTACGCATCCCAAGCGTGCATGGCTGCTTCGTATTCTCCGGTCGTGTTCGCAGACCAGTTGTTTGAAATTTCATGGTCATCAAGAGTATGAATCCACGAGAGATTCTGTCCAACAGCTGGCCACTCAGGGGAAGCGTAAACTTGCCGGTACTTCCGGCGGTAGTGCTCGCGGGTTTTACCAAAGATGTATGGAACGTCAATGTAAATGAAGTCTCCAAGGAAAAGCATAAACTGGGCATTCAAAGCCGGAATGACTTTGGCCAGAGAGCGCATTCCAGGGATAGCGAGGGGGTGTTCAAGCGGCGAATATGGGAAGCGCGGGATGATGCACGAAGTCGACAAGAATGTGAAACGTCCGTTGTTGTACTTGTTTACCGCGCCTGGCTTTGGTGGAGTAGTAAACTCACCAGAGTGATTGTTAGATGTCCGCCACTCATATACATGCTGCTGTGTCTTGGGTAGCGGAACCGCCAAGCTCGCGGTAAAGTCCGTCTCATTGCTTGTCCACCGAGCGCCTCCAGCAACGGTCCAATGACTGTTATCCAAAGCAATAGGATCCTTGATACGTAGCTCCAGTGAAATGGGCATCTTGGATTGATCCGGTTCGCGAATCAAGAAACGCGCTTCATTAGGTGAGACGTGGCCCAGGCGGACAAAAGAAAGGTCATGGCTAGGGTAAAAGTTGTGTGGAGTGAATGTGTAATCTATAATGCCGAGAGCGATGACGATGTTGAGAAGAACAGTCAAGATAGACATGATCCAATTTCTCTTGCGAGGTGTACCAGTCAATAAGGTTGTAAACGGACGACTTTTTCTAGGCTTGGCGATAATCTCTTCTTGGATGTCGATTGTGTCTTTGATAACTGTTTCATGGGCTGCAGATTCTCTCGCAGCCTTCTTCTTCTTTCTCCGCTTCTTGGCACTTCCTTTAACAACATCAGCATAGCTTTCGTTGGTAGAGGTGTCATTGGTCTCTGTGTCGCCCAAATCTCTCTCAATGACGTCGATAGTCTCCACCTCGGCGACTTTCTTGATCGTCTCATGTGTAGTATCCTGAAGATACGCGATTGCTGCAGCTGGAAGATAAAGCGCGAAAAGTGTGAGAAGCGTAGGTGCAGCGACGGCCTGGGGGGTTAGTCTAAGTTGTGGATACCATTCAAACAGACTTACGGGGCCGGGAACCTATCAAGAACATATTAGTTTCATCTCATCCGAAAGCGCAAACTACCATTCTTACCCATCTGAAGTATAGGTACGAGCCCAACCGTAAGGCTGTCGACGAAATCGTCGCAATTTTACTCTGAGCTGCCATTTTGGTGTAATGAAGACAACAAGAATCTAAAATTCCAAAATCTCGCGAAAATCAAACAAATGCGGTATGTAAACCCCCACCCGGAAGATGCCCACGCACGATACAAGCTACCCCGGCTGATGCGCCACCACTCAGGACCTGCTGATTAACACGCTCAACAGGGGTTTAGGTAGTTGTGGCCTGAGACAAGACGAGGGCGGTGCGGTATATCGTTGCAGAGGGTTTGAATTAGTTCGTTATTGCTTCCGGTAGTAATATTCCGTGTCTGAATTGGGCCGTAGATGCCCGAATGATGTCACCTTATACCGGATTGAGACAGCTTTAGCGGAGAAGTGACGCTAAGAGCGGCAGGAGCATCTAGGATGGACACCGTTATCTATACTTCGGATAACAGTTTGCACGGCCCATGCGCACTGTGAGTTTTTGGGTCTAGGGTCTGCTACCCTAGTGAGCAGGCGACAGCTGTCAATCCAGCTACAGCTGGCACACGCGACAACATGTCCTCAACATAGCGTAATGAAGCTTCGTTACGTAGACGAATTGACAGCAAACCGAATCCGGCAGGACCATAACCAGCGGATAACCTCGACCTGCGGCCGATAATCCTAATCGAAGCGAACACCCCGAACCCACCAGACCAGATAAGAGCCAGAAGAGCAGACATACGCCCCCCGGCCACCCATACCGACCATGAGAGTTCCGATGTTGATCGCCGGCCTCTTGGCTTTTTTCGCCTCTTCGGTCTCCGCGACTGCCTTGAGTTACATGCTGCAAGCGAGTGAAAAAGCCTGCTTCTATACGACTGCCACCAAGCAAGGCGAGAAGATTGCCTTTTACTTTGCCGTGAGTTTCATGGAAATGTACAGTTGCAACCCCTCCTAACCCCCGTCCAGGTCCAATCCGGTGGCTCCTTTGATGTCGATTATGAAGTGAAGAACCCCGCTGGCCGCCTCGTCATGGCTGGCGAGAAGGAACGCCAGGGTGACTTTGTTTTCAGTGCCAACCTTCTTGGGGAGTACGAGTTCTGCTTTAGCAATGGCATGTCTACGTTCGCCGACAAGCTTGTTGACTTTGAGATTGCCGTCGAGAACGAGAGTCGCACTCAGCTGCCCCAGAAGAAGGGAACTACTCCCGAGCAGACTAGTGCTCTGGAAGAGAGCATCTACAGAATTTCGGGACAGCTGTCGACTATCACCAGAAACCAGAAGTACTTCCGGACGAGAGAGAACCGTAACTTCTCCACGGTCAGCTCTACTGAGGGTCGCATTGTCAACTTTGCTTTTATCCAGTGCGGGTTGATTGTGTGCATGGGTGCTTTGCAGGTGTTTATCGTGCGCTTCTTTTTCCAGGTATGTTCGAGCGATGCAAGTGATTCATTGACTATCTCTAACTTTACATATAGGGCGCTCGCAAGGGTTATGTGTAAATCTAGGTTCAGACGACCTTTGAGAGGTCTTTGGAGGTATATCGGGGGTCAGGAGTGTAGATTAGAATGGGGCGATTGTATTAGAGTTGTACGAGTTGTCAATACACATCATGAGCTATGGATGAATGTAGAGCTAAACTAGGATGTCCTGTGATTTCCTAATTAGGAAGGCGGTGGAATTCTGCCACAGACGAGGGCGAAATTGTTCGCGCTTTCCCCGATGCGAAATTGGTAGCCTCGTGACATGAACAATAAGGTTAGACTTTTTTTTCTTAATTACTTGTCATTACACAACGACAAAATCCTCGACAACCATACACGAAATGGCGTTTTCCCTTGCAGCGGCTCTGCCAAAGCCTAAATATACCGGTGACGATGAAGAGATTCCACAACACGCCCAGCAGAAGGGCATACGGATTGTGGCCGCGAGCCAGGTAGACCAGTCGCAGGTGGTCCTTCGGGTGAGTCTTTCAATTCGACGCAGGCGCTTTTGATTGGTGCTAACAAGCGTTTTTATAGCGCACCGGACCTCCTCCATATGGCTCCCGAACCGGCTGGAGACCTCGCGAACAAGAAGACTTTGGCGATGGTGGCGCTTTTCCCGAAATCCCTATCGCTCAATATCCCCTCATGATGGGCAAAAAGAACGCTCCCAAATCGAACGCGCTCGCTGTGCAAGTTGATGCGTCAGGTAAAGTCAAATACGACGCGATTGCACGCCAGGGTCACTCTGCGTCGCGGGTTATTCACACTTCATTCAAGGACCTGGTGCCATTGAGACAACAGGCGAATTCTGGCGACCTGTCTCTGGATAGACCAGACCAGGAAAGCGTACAGGCTACTACGGATAGAACGAGAGCTGCTTTGGAGAAGTTGACGAATTCTTCGTTGCAAGCGCAGAAGCCCAAGAATGTTAATGCGGGGCCAAGAGGAGCGGCAACATTTGTCAAATACACACCGAGTAACCAGATGGGAGATACAAGCAAGAAGCAGGAGCGGGTGATGAAGATTGTAGGACGCCAACAGGATCCTATGGACCCTGCAAAGTTCAAGCACAAGAAGATTCCCCGCGGTCCCCCGTCACCACCACCCCCAGTTATGCATTCGCCTCCCAGAAAACTCACAGCGGCGGACCAAGAGGCATGGAGAATCCCTCCTGTTGTTTCCAACTGGAAGAACTCGAAGGGTTTCACGGTCCCTCTGGACAAACGACTTGCGGCCGATGGTCGGAGTTTGAAGGACACAGGAATCAATGATGGTTTTGCCAAGCTTAGCGAAGCGATGAATGTCGCGGCTAGAAAGGCTAGGGAGGATATTGAGCTACGGAGGAATATCGACGCCCGGTTGGCGGAACAAGCTAGGGAGAGAGAAGAAGCGAGACTTCGCGATTTGGCGGCGAAGGCAAGGGAGGATGCCGCTGCCGCTGCTGGACGGGGTAGAGGAAGAGCTTCCAGTCGGGGGCGCAGTAGAGAGAGAAGTTACAGTCGGAGTGGCACAGAGTATTCTGACTCTGGGTCTGAGAGATCGCGGTCACCTTCAAGATCAAGATCCGTGGACAGCAGAAGACGGTATCGCGACGATAGCCGTGGCCGATCCCCTTCACAGTCAAGATCGAGATCACGGTCTAGATCTTACGACTCGGGTGAAGAAGCTGCTATTCGTGCTCGCGAGAAACTCCGCCGTGAGAAGCAAAAAGATTTGGAACGGGATATTCGGAAGTCTCGTATGGGCACTGAACGGCGCGCTCAGGTTCTCCTACGTGAGCAAAACCGTGACATCTCAGAAAAGGTTGCTCTTGGTCTAGCGAAGCCAACAGCTTCCAAGGACGGCATGTACGACTCGAGATTGTTCAACCAGTCAGGTGGTTTTGCTGCCGGGATAAATGAAGATAACCCGTATGACAAGCCACTTTTTGCCGCTCAGGATGCATTGGCGACTATCTACCGGCCGAGAGGACAAGAATTCGATGATGAGGAAGCGGGAGATAAGGAAATGGACAGAATTCGGAAGAGTGGTCGGTTCGGAGAGGTGCTGGGTAAGGGCAAGTTCAAGGGCTCTTCTGAACAAGAAGCCAGAGCTGGTCCTGTACAGTTTGAAAAGGATAGTGGAGAGACTTTCAATGTCGATGCCTTCCTTGATGGTGTCGGTAAAGAAAAGGAGAAGGAAAAGGATGGGAAGAGAGGATACGGTTTACAAAGTGGTGAAGATAGAAGGGAGGCAAAGAGGCCTAGACGCGATGATGATGATGAATAGTAGGGTTAGGGTTGTATTATGATGTCAGAGCTGCGGGTTATCAATCAATTTATTGACATGCATGGATAGAATATACGCGACGTGACTTTGTTTTATATTGTGTTTTAGTTTTTAGTTGTTGAGAATGATAGATTGCGAAGATGACGAGACCGTTTACTAGAGAACGAAGATTACCGGAGAGATTGGCGTTGCGAGAAGTTCGTCGAGCGACTGGGAAACTCGGTGTTGCGGAGGGAGTTTGGGTGCCAGTTGTGCTGAATGTCTTGTCGATTCTGATGTTTTTGAGATTCGGGGTCATTATTGGGGAAGTCGGACTCATAGGGATGATTGGTGAGTCTTTTCCTCTGCTTTGGGACATTGTAATTAACATGTCTAGGTCTCCTATTGGCGTCATATTTTGTCGTCCTTCTATCAACACTTTCCCTTTCTGCAATCGCTGCCAACGGCCATATTAACTCGGGCGGCGCATACTTTCTAATCTCTCGATCTCTCGGCCCGGAGTTCGGCGGGTCAGTGGGTATTCTATTCTTCTTGGCGCAGGTTCTCGCCACAGGAATGAATATCGTTGGTCTGGTAGATATCCTAGGCCACGGCGGCTTCGCATTGCAAACGGCGGTTCTCCTAGGTTGTGGCGTCGTCTGTCTTGTTGGAGGCCGGGTCTTCCGGGGGGCTGGGTGGGGTCTTGTTGGGGTTGTGGCGGTTTGTTTGGGGAGTATCGTGTGGTCTGGTACTAGAAATGGTTGGAAGGAGGGGGATGTCGAGTTCACGGGGTTTAGTGCCGATACGCTACGGGGGAATCTATGGCCTTGTGAGTTGACGGCAGTGAGGGATTGGAGGGGCTTGTTTGCGTTGTTGTTCCCGGCTACCTCGGGTATCTTTGCCGGGGCGTCTATGTCGGGGAATTTGAGGACGCCGTCCAAGTCGATTCCGAGGGGCACGTTAGCTGCTATGGGGACTACGTTGGTGATTTACCTTCTTGTATCTGTATGTCTAGCTTCTACGGTTCCTAGGGGCACGCTACTTTCGACGCCGAATGTTTTGTCCTTGACTAATATCTCACCGTTCTTCATTCTTGCGGGGTGTTGTGCGGTTACGGGGTTCTCGGGGCTCATGGGGATTATCGCGTGTTCGAATCTTCTCTGTGCGGTTTCTCACGATGAATTACTTCCCTTCTTGACGACCTTTCTTCGCCTTGGAACACCGTTGAATAAGAGTGAGTCCCGTTTAACGGCGACTTTATTCTCGGGGTTCCTTATCCAGGTGGCTTTGTTATCACCACTTAACAGATTAGCCCCGTTGGTTTCTTTGGCGACGTTGGTTACCTTCTTTGTTCTAAACTTGGCTTGTTTTTTGTTATCTATTACTTCAGCTCCGAACTTTCGACCTTCGTTCCGGTATTTTACTTGGTCTACAGCATTCCTTGGTGCGCTGCTTTGCGCATTTTCAATGCTGCTGATTGACCCTGCTTTGACGCTTATATCCGTCTGTGTCGCGGCCGCGTTATTCGCTGTGGTGCATTACCTTGGCCGCCCGAAAGAATGGGGCGATGTAAGTCAAGGGTTAATTTACCACCAAGTACGCAAGTATCTCCTCCGATTGAAACCTGGCCACGTCAAGTTCTGGAGACCACAAGTGTTACTTCTCATGGGCTCCGGACGGGAAACAGGGTTAATCAAGTTTTGCAACCGGTTGAAGAAAGGCGGGTTATATATCCTAGGTCACGTCGTTGTCACAGAGGATTTCCCCCGTGGTATGGAAACAGTCCATGAGAAAACGGAACATTACGAAGAAATCATTGATGAAACGGGGGTTAAAGGGTTCGTTCAAATGGCCGTTAGCCCCTCTGTAACATGGGGAATCCGCAACTTACTTCTCGGGGCAGGCCTCGGCGGTATGCGTCCCAATATAGTCGTTTTAGGATCCTTTAAAGACCGGGTTGGTGGGATCACGGGCGATGAATATGTTACCATCCTCCAAGATCTTGCAGTATCCCATAAAGTCAACCTGGCAGTGGCAACAGGTCTTGCCGAAGACCCTGAGATCTCTTCGTTGGAAATCTGGCCTGTGCAGGTTGAATCAGACGGGTCTATCACTGAGACTAATGAAGATACATGTAAGTTAATCCTTCCACTCCCGATGATAGAAACTAACGACTATAGACACTTTAATGCTCCAACTAGCCCATATCCTCCACGGCACCAAAAAGAACCACAACAAGCCCATCCCAATCCGTCTTCATTCCTTCGTCGAGACCCCAAGCGGTGTCCTCGCCGAGAAAATGCGTCTCCGCTCCCTCCTAGAAGACCTCCGGATCCGCGCAACATACCACGTCCACTGTCTCTCCTCCACATTCCCTTCTTCTCCTTCCGAGTCAACACCCCTTCTAACGTCATCACTTACTCCTGCAAATCTACACACCCTGATAAGTCAACAAACACCCCCCACATCACTCCTTCTGACTACTCTTCCGCCGCCTTCAAATTCTCCGATGTACCTGACTACTTTACAATCCCTAAGTAACCTAACCCCTCATACGCTCCTTCTTCTCAGCACACACACAACAACTACCACCGCCCTGTAACTATCCATCTTCCACTTCTGCCGTGCGTCCCACATCCCTCGCATTTCAGCGCTCCCTATATCCATCCCTAAAGGGAGTTCTTCATATATCTAAGTAGCCCATCTCGCACCATAGTCCATTGTCTTTCTCATTCTTATCTTCATCTTCAATACAATCATCAACATGTCTCCCATCTGGCTTCAAAAAATCCGTTCTCTCCTCCCCCACCCAACTCGCCCGTCACTCTCCAGCCAGTCCGCCCCAATCAGCACCTCCACAACCCTAGAAGAACTACAAACCCTAGAGGATCTCGAGGACATCTCCACTTCAGACGACATCGCTATAACCACCGAGACACCCCCGAAAGCAGAGAAACCTTCAAGTCCCGTCTTATCCATTCCCGAGACACCCACCATTCCAACCATCTCTACATCTCCGGTATCCACGCCTACATCGCCAACGTCAATCCATCTGACCCAGGCACTTTCTATCCCACTTGCTCCACGACCGTCTAGGGAAATCAAGTTAATAAGTGTCACGGGAAAGCCACCGCCGCCTTCCTCTGACCCGCCTGGTCGAAAGCCGCGGAGGAGACCGACAGGACGTCGTGTCAAGAGGGGAGAAAAACGGATGGGGTTCTGTGGGGTGGCTTTGGATGTTGCTGCGCCACCTGTCCCGAGAGTCCCGCCAGTTCCTATGGATGAGGAAATGCGGATGGAAATTGATGAGGGTCATCATGAGAATGAACCACCCGGTCTATCTGACTCGGAAGGTTCCTTTGAGGAAATCCACCCCGCTACAGCCCTCTTATCACACCCCATTAGACCATATATAGCAAAGCCACAAAAGGTGGAGGAGGATATCTACACAGAATGGGCAGATTACTATTTCGATTCCAAGAATTTCAACGCTATAACGCTTCCTAAATATACCTAATTACTCTAAAGACCCGCACCGTCCAAAAACCACCCTATCCACCCCATTTGCCAAAGAACCACTGCAAGTAGAACTATTAAGCCCGCCAGAGACACTTGTAATGCGCCATCTGGGAAATCAACAAGGACACCAGCCCCGTGAACCCCTTGTGCCACATGCCGTCGTCTAACTCGTCTCGCCACTGCTCTCTCCTCAGAAATTCCAGGAAGCACGCGAATAGAACCATCTGAAATCCCCCGTTGAACATGCCATTCTGATCTCCGAACCTCCACAAGCCACTCGTCAGAGACACCCTCTTGGATAGCTCGTTCAAGAGTATCCGCGTAGTCAGCAAGGTCCTCTGCCCATTGTACCTGGGCCGTCAATCTCGAATGAAGATCTTCACTCATGGGACATGCGGCTGAGTAGCGTGTTAAATGGGAGGCGATTTGTTCTTGGACGTTTTGGTGGAGAGTGTACGACTGATGACGGTAGTACGCGGGGAGGGAGGCGGCGGATAAATCTGGAGGGTCGGAAGTGGGGAAGTAGGGAATCGGGAGAGCGACGGGAGGATCGCGGAAGGCTAAAGGAGGAAGTGGCTCGGGGACGTTTCTTGTAGAGTCTGTTCGTGGAGTTGAGGGACGAGGAGGCTGGATAATAGGATATAATAGTGTAGGAGGACGAGGATCTTCTTGAGACTCCGGTTGTGCTGATTCGAGAGGTTGTGTTGGCGTCGGTGTTGGTCTTTCCTCTTCCACCTTCTGTGTATCTTCCTCAACAACAATCTTATCTTCCTCCTTTGTCTCGTCTTCCTTAGTCTCTTCTCTCCCAATCATATCCCCACCCAAGTCCCTCCAAGCCTTCTCCACAGCCTCCAAAATCTCACTATTACTCTTCTTACAAACATCACATCTCCACTCCGTACTCTCCACCGCCAACCCCGTCCTCATCTCCGGACTCCCTTTCAACCCACCAACCTGACCACCCGGCTCCGACTCCATATGACTTCTCAACGCCACAAGCGCCGTCCGAACTCCCCACGCCGGCTGCCAACTCTCCTCATGAAAGTCCGAAATCGACAAACAAATCGCCTGGTTCACCTGGAACCGTCCATTCGGGGTAAGGAATCTAAACGACGGGGGACGTAGCGGATATGCAGGCGGCAATGTGATTTTCCCATGATATATCCCATTCGCATAGGCCGTATCAGGCGGCCCACGTAAAGTGAAATGCCATTCGAAAATATCAGAATCAGTAGGGGCCGCGGTATATTCTGGAGAAGGCTGTGTCGCGAACTCGCGGGCTTCACGGACTAAACAAATCATTAGAACAAATTCATCAATAAATCACTTATAAAACTCACTAATTCGCCGAACAGCTGGTGATCTTGCATTAACTCCCTCCATTTCAAAAATCTACTCGCTATCTACACAGAAATAAAAGAACAAAGAAAACAAAAACTCAACCTGTCCTCGTCGCAAACACAAATGACGTATCCCATCTGAGACACATACCCAAACCCCGGTCTGAAACACACCCTAACAACCCTAGGATCTGTGCCCCACTAAATCCCCAAATACGATCCTAACATCCGGGAGATCCTAGCTTGAGTGATTACACAGGTTCAACTTCAACTATACTCATTTCATCAAATCAATTGGTTATCGTCGCGATGCAGCGTACACTTCTTCGACTTGCGGCGCATGGGAAGATTCCCCCGCGCAACCCTGTTCCGCATGTTCCCGCAATCTATAGACACACGGCGACCGCTCTAGGTGCTGGCATGTGGTTTTTCGTACGTATTGTGGATGGATTGTTAAGATAGGCTTGACACTAACGTGCGTAGCTCTTTTACCGCTGGAAGAAGGATGGCCCGGTTTTGTTGGGTTGGAGACACCCTTGGGAGCATTAAACGCTTGACATCAACTACCAGATCTTGGAAACAACAGACCAGATACACTTCTGATACAGACAGACACAGTTACAGCACAAGTACAGACAACAGCCACGGTCAATAAACCATACATTCTATAAACGCTCTATCAAGTAAACATCTAAAACCGCATTCGCTCCTCAATCTCCTTGTACTTCTTTGTCTGTTTTCCCTTCTTTGTAACCATTCTGCCGGCTCTTCCCACGACCTTAGCGAGCCATCCAAACAAAAACAGCTCAGAGCTCCAAGCAACAGCCAAATATCCAAAGCCCATACCCAGAATGAAACCCTTGAATCCCATACTCATCCATGTAAGCTGCATGGCGTCAGTAACGCGCTTCGCCGGCCCCATCAGTAGGTAGGTAGAGACAGCCGTAGAGGCCACAATCGTGCCCATAAACGGCTTGTTCAGCCATACGTGAGCCCGGAATGGAGGTCCACCATTCAGAACGATACCCGTAAAGATATACTCGAAGCAAGAAATCAAGAACAACGACGTATTCTCCGAGTTAAGGAAGTCGGGCTTCTCATGGTTGATCTTTGGCGCAATGAACCAAGACTGCTTCCGGACAAGTACAAATACCACCGCCTGGAAAACAACCAAGATAACCATCTGTCCAATGAGGGGAACCAAAACCTTTCTCGAAACCAAGTTTGAAGTAGGCTTCTTAGTGCCCAGCTTGTGATAAGCGTCACCCCAACCCATGAAGATAGCAATTGGCAGAATAAGCGCAAGATCGATGTACAAGAACTGGAAGTCACCCAGGTTCGAGGCAGAAGCGTACAAGAAACTGACTGATGTGAACTGGATAGCCGAGTACAAACTCATATACTTGAAGCAGGCAAATGAAGTCACCAAAGCTGCACGACCTTCACGGATCACAGTCGGCACACATGAGATATCAAACACAGCGGATGTGAATGGCGCGGCAACCGAAGCTTCAGCCTCAGAAAGAGAGATACCAACGTCAGCGGCCTTGAGAGCACCGCAGTCATTGGCACCATCACCGCAGAAACCAGCGGTGTGACCGATGCCCTGCAACTTTTCAACCAGCTCATGCTTCTCATCAGGAGACATACGGGCAAAGACACGACCACGCACAAGCATCCGCTGGATAACATCTTCAGATCCGAAATCAATGACCCACCGGAATACATCGCCGGAGACGGCAATGGCAAAGTTACGGAGACGAGTCATCTCTGTGGGGTTGGCGAAATCGGGGCCACCAGGGGGCAAGTCGACCGTAACTGGAAGAAGCGTATCAGGATCCAGTTTCAAGGCCGGAATACCAACACACTCCCATTCAACTTCAGACTTGGCAACAGACGGACCACCAGAGACGAAACGAGGGACAAAGCAGTAAACTTCCGGGTCCATCAATGCACATTCCCTGGCCACACTGATGGCAGTAAGAATATTGTCACCAGTGATCATCACCGTTCCAATATTCGCATCTTGCAGCTCCTTGAGAACTCCCGCGGTGGTAGGCTTCAGGCGGTTCTCGAAGACAATGAAGCCCAAAAAGTCCAGATCCTTCTCGAAACTCTCACGAGTAGCCTTCTGCGCCTTGACCCACGACAACTTAGGAATGTGCTTAGTCGCACAGGCAATCACACGATATCCAGCATGCGTGTACTGAGAAAGGAGTTCATCAAAGTTGGGTGGGAACGATTCAGGACGGCAAATCTCGCGCATGACTTCAGGGGCTCCCTTGACGTAAACGTCACCAGCCTGTTCACCGAGAGTCTTGACAAGTACACTTGACCGACGAAGCTCAGAAACAAACTCGAACAGACGTAAAACACCAATCTCCACAGAAGCAGATTCAGAGGCACCGGGGACAACAGGGGAACGAGCAACAGGAGGGTTGAAACCAGCGGCTTCACCGCCACCCTCTTCAGGTGCCTGGGCAGCTTCTTCGTACTTCCATTTGGTGTACTCGAACATTTTGAGTTCCAAAGGATCACCAACAAGCTCGCCATCGACATCTCTCAGCGTGTGACAAGTCGCCATTGAATGCAACAGCGCCCGGTTCAGGGCAATCTGCTCTGCAGGAATATCAGCTCCCACCAGTAAATCAGCCGTATCTTGCAAGTCTGCAAAGCTCTTTCCAGAAGCCGCTACAGGTCTAACACCGAGAACGTCAAGACCTTCTTCGGTCAAGGTTCCCGTCTTGTCGAAACACATTATGTCGATCTTGCCTCCCACATTGATCCGCTGTGGACTAATGCAAAAGATCTTGGACTTTTTCAGTCTACGGATAGCAAAACTCGTTCCTATGCTGAGAGTAGCCGGCAGTGCTGGAGGGACAACAATAGTGACTAAATCGAGCGCGCGGACGATAATAAACTTGACGTCCTGACCGAGACGGATAAAGTTGGCAAGGGAAACCATAAACCCAATAGCCGCGATACCTCCCATGACGGAAATGTATCTGAATGAATCACGGTAGAAACTAAATCCGACAGGCTTGGGGAACATCATCGAGCGAACCAAGCTACCCTTGGTGGTGCTGAAGCCAGTACGGACTACGAGGGCAAGGCACCCACCATTGTCCTTGGCAGAGCTCTTTCCGCGACGGGCCCGAATGACCTTGGTTCCGTTGTACAAAAAGTGTTTGTTAGCCTCGTTTGAAAGAGAAGCACCGGACATATCCAGCGCAACGAGGTTCTCTGTAGAAGCCGGGGTCTTGGTGATAGGAATAGACTCTCCCGTCAACATACTCTCGTTCACCAGGCAATCGCCAGTCAGCAAAACACTGTCACAGGGAATCTGAGAAGAACGCGAATCCGCAACCTCATACACATCACCCGGGACAAGCTCGGCTGAGGAAACACGACGCCAGAAACCGTTCCGCAGAACAGACACGGAACACTCAAAAAGACTAAGTTCCTGCATACGTTTTACCGTGCTACGTGTGTCCACCAAAGATTGGACGACACTAATGAGCGACATGGTAAAGATACAAATAGCGTAGTAGTAATATTCGTCCATAGACCAGAGGATCAAACTGGCAATTTGAAACACGTAGAACGGGTGGAAAACCTCGTCCATAAGAAGTTGAGGGATAGTCTTGGCCTTGATAAGGATCGTGTTCGGTCCGAAAACCTGCTCACGGATCGTCCGCTCTTCACTGCTGATACCTTGAAGTGCCTTCTCGACGCTTGTCCATTCCGGGTCCTTCCAACCCTTAAACAGAACAAACTTGTCGCGTATGGGATGGTAGAAGAAAACGGTGTAGCGGTATTCCAACTCCACCAGCTCTTCCATGACTGGGTCCACATCTCCATAAAACTCGTTTAACAAAGGAACCCGACGACGCGGAGTTCCAAAGATGGAAGACACGGGGCGGCCATATTGGCGCTTGTTGAGGTCGATAATGGACATTTCGTTCCACTGGTTTTCCACAGCCACCCAGTCGCATTCCCGGAATGGGGTAGCAGTTCCGAGAATCCGAACCTTGTACTTGGGAATCCATCGAAGAAGTAACCAGGCAGCACCCAGTGTAATGGTGCACAAGATAATGTAAAGCACCCATCTTAAAGTTGTGGTCTTGAATCCGGCCACTACAATGGTAATATCTTCATTGGCCATCCAAATCTTTTGGCGCGAGCGCATCTCATCCACTCCTAAGCTGGTCACTGTGTTTGTACTATCTCTTCGCAATAAGCTGTCACGCACAGAAGCAAGAGATGGAGTAGATGCACCAGTCTGTGGTGGTGACTGAATGTTGCGTGGTTGGCGATCGACATGAATAGTGAGGTCGTCAGGTGTTCCATCGCAGCCTCCATATTGCCGCGAAGCGAGGGCTAGCTCAAACTTGGCTGCGGCGCTTTCCGAGTCGATATCAATGGGAGCATCTCCCTGGACTGACATAAGATCATCTATGACTTCGTCGTCGTTTTCACCTTCGTCATCATCAGCTCCGTCGGGATAAAAGGCGAAGCTACTAGCTGTCGACTGACGCCGCGGGTTGTGATGGGTGAAGGCGGATACACTGGATGGGAGGGACTCTCCTACTGGACCGGAAAATGCCTATAAAAGGGATGCGTTAGAAACTCGTGCTACTGTTTAATTTGATATGCGACAATACTTACATCGTTTTGCGCCATTCCAACGTCTTCGAATACATTGGATTGACTGGTATTGTGAATCGAATAAAGTCCGTCCGTCTTGCCATTAAAACTGCGACTATGGCTGATACTCCGGGCGCGGCTGCGTCGCCGATCGTCGTCGGACCCTTCACCACGCTCCATTGCGGCGTCGGGATAGGGCCGGGGCTATGCGTCTCAAACTAGGATTTTCTTTCTTCGACCAACATGTGAGGTGAATACTCGCGTAACTGTATCGCAAGATAACTTGTCCAGCAGAACAGTGTTGGACTTTTAAAGGGACTCTGAAGGGAGAAGGGGGCAATTGAAAAAAAAGAAAAACGAGATAGTGTCGCAAAGGATTAGAAAATATTTGATTTTGATGGTCCAGACTAGGAAACCGGGGCGGCTCAAATGTGTGGGTTGATGGGTCGGTAGGAATGCAGGAGTTGCCGGTATTGCGCAGTAACGTGCCGGATACAAGTAATTCAAGAGTCGATAAAAAATGCGAACGAGATAGGAGTTTTATATTTGAAAAGAAGCGCTTGCAAACTTGAAAAAGAAAAAAAAGTCTATTTACGACCCGCGAAATAAGACATTTACCACCTTCTTAACTAAGAAGACCCTAAAAAAAGATGGTGAAATAAAAAGAGGATGCAGCTTTTTATAATCACTGATAAGAGAGATACACACGTCACGACACGACTCAGATCCGGACTGGTCGTGTGCTCAATTTGGCTACTTTGATGATGTCGGCTACGAGCAAGGTCCCTTTATAGAACCGTGAGTAGGACTCGACCTTAATCGTGGGGACTTCTTGGCATTACCGGTGGCACATGAAGCAACCCGTGATAATCTAACCCTTTGATGTTGGATTCATAACCCTATTGATGTACACCGAAAATCTCAGCCTGGTTTGTTGAGTGCCAGGTTGGTGTGACGGATCCAATGAACCCCGCTCCATTTGCACGAACCGAACGGACCACCCTCTTTTAGTCCCAGTCGGTAGATAAGCCGGTTTGTCTGACAGAGCCCGTGTCAATCTGCCGTCATTGCAGTGGACCTGGTGGTTATGGTGTACAGAGCCCCAGTGCCCGGGAACCTGAATTACAACGCCACAGGTAAAGTGACATCTCCAACTTCCGGTGTGGCG
Organism: Huntiella savannae; assembly: GCA_001483325.1. NCBI lineage: Eukaryota > Fungi > Ascomycota > Sordariomycetes > Microascales > Ceratocystidaceae > Huntiella > Huntiella savannae. Next base: position 39,790 of record LCZG01000090.1, read on the forward strand.
GACTAGACCGAAGCGACTCTCTTTGATGAATAGAGAGACTATGGAAGTCAACCAACGGAAGCCTGCCAAGACCTGTGATAGACCGTAATAGACTTTAATAGCCACAAGACAATGTAATTGCTATTTGAATCTCCTTTTCCTGCATTTGATCTGTACGTGCCATAATTTATGATAATTTGTCAGTACAATAGTAGCCATTCTCCCATATCCTGTTTTCGTTTTCTAGCCACCGCATCCTTCTGTCGCCTAACCCTTTCAACCTTTTTTTTCTTTCCTTTCTGGCTACCGCTTTCCCTTCTCCGCCAAATTCAAATTCACCATCCCCTCTCTCTGCCGACTTGAATTCATTTTTCCTTTCCTTTTTTCTTTTAAGCGAACCATTCGTTTCTTTTTCGATCTCGACCCCGAAACTTCAACCCCTCTTTCACCCCCGAATAACCTCAAAATGGCGGAGCCTATTCGCAACAAGCGCCCCGACGCTACCGTGGCCCCGTAAGTACTATCTGCTATTTTCTTGTTTACCACAACTTTCTCCGACCGACTCCCATCCGGCGTGGCTTTACTATCCCGAACACTATACCCCGCTGTCGCCGGAACTATCTTTTTTACGCTTTTTTTTCGTGCTATTGTGGATATCCCCGCCATATGGAACTTCGATTTCATGGACGGGCCAGATACTGCCTATCGCTCGCTGCTGGTTCAAGAGGTTGCAGCTGGCTTGTTCACAACTGAACATTCTTGTTTCCATCGAGTATGGCGACATAATACGGCGACATCACAGACGACTGGCTATGCTCATTGTCTCTCATCAGAATACCCATGAGCACACATATTTTCTCCTGGGCTTGGTCCCTTTTTATGCGTCTTTGTTGGCTGCCCCATCAATTATTACTTGTCGCTACCCACCAATTCCATCAGTTGGTCCATGCCACCGCCAAAAGCCTGTCCAACAATTCCACATTTAGCCCCTCATCAATCGATACTCCCCCAATCGCTGTCAAAAAAGTCCCCACCGCGGGGCTTCAAACCGCCCAAAATGTCGGTCATTGCATTTGCTTCTTGCTGGCATTCAACATTTGCTGGCATGCAATCATAGGAAACAAGGCAGCCTAGATTGCGACGATTCTTGGTCGCATTCCCATCTGCCAGCAAATAAGACAAGGGATATGTAGCCAACTTTTAGAGTTGGCTTTTATAGAAGTCTACAAAATCTCCCCACCAAAATTGTGATGGGATTAATGGGGCAGCCACTTCGCCGCTACTATGGTTATCGTTGTACCGCGTCCACTATATGTTGCGCCAACTAGCCGTTCTGGTATTTGGTTCTAGACTAGCTCGCATATATCAGGGCTGATATCCTCTTTTCTTCCCATCTTGTTTCTTGTTGTTTTTGCAAACCCATTATTGCTTATATAGTCTTCGTGGCTCTCGTTATTAACAAAACCTCTGTCTCAATAGTACCCCCCAGAACACTCCTCTTAACACCGCTCCCATTTCTTCTCGCGCTCAGCAGCCCGGCGTCGACAGCATCATGGAGGGTAAGATTCTTTGTCTCTCAAAACCAATATAAAATCACTGACTCTTTTTTTTTCCAATATAGCCGACGAAGTCAACACTGCGAAGTCTATCTTTGCCCAGAACCCCCAACTCATCAACATGATCCAGGGTCGTCTTGGCTCTCTGGTCGGTCGCCCTTCCGGCTACATCGAGTCTCTTCCTGAGTCGGTCCGCAGACGTGTTTCTGGCCTCAAGGGTATCCAGATGGCCCACTCCAAGCTCGAGGCCCAGTTCCAAGAGGAGGTTCTTGAGCTTGAGAAGAAGTACTTCGTCAAGTTCTCCCCTCTTTACCAGAAGCGTGCTAGCATTGTCAACGGTACCGCTGAGCCCACCGAGGAGGAGATTGCCCTTGGCGAGGAGGATGACGATGAGGAGGATGCTGAGGCCAAGGAGGCCAAGAAGGAGGAGTCTGGTGAGGCTGTCACTGGTATCCCTGAGTTCTGGCTTTCGGCCATGAAGAACCACGTTTCGCTGGCTGATATGATTACGGAGCGTGATGAGGCTGCCCTCAAGCACTTGACTGACCTCCGCATGGAGTACCTCGAGAAGCCTGGTTTCCGCCTTATCTTCGAGTTCGCCCCCAACGAGTTCTTCACCAACAAGACTCTCACCAAGACCTACTTCTACCAGGCCGAGTCTGGTTACGGCGGTGACTTCATCTACGACCACGCCGAGGGTGACAAGATTGAGTGGCAGGCCGACAAGGACCTGACCGTTCGCGTCGAGTCCAAGAAGCAGCGCAACAAGAGTAAGTTTTTGCAGACACAACAGTACGAGCATTCAAACGTATACTAACTTCTTAAAACAGACACCAAGCAGACCCGTATTGTCAAGAAGACTGTCCCTACCGACTCTTTCTTCAACTTCTTCACCCCTCCTGTCCCCCCTACTGGCGAGGAGGAGGACGATGACTCCATCGATGAGGAGCTTGAGACCCGCCTGGAGATCGACTACCAGCTTGGTGAGGACATCAAGGAGAAGATCATCCCCCGTGCTATTGACTGGTTCACCGGTGAGGCCCTTGCCTACGAGGAGATGGAGGAGGATGACCTCGAGAACGAGTTTGAGGATGAGGATGACGATGAGGATGACCTTAGTGAGGACCAGGATGATGAGGACGACTCTGACGATGATGTAAGTCTTGACTCTATGATTTCGTTGCACAAGGATACTAACATGACATAGGACGGTACTGGCAAGCCTAAGCAGGAGGCTGCTGAGTGCAAGCAGTCTTAATCTGCCTTGTACTAGCAACTTTTGTTTCTAGCTTTGTGCTCATCATAAAACGGCCAGTTGGTGCCATTTGTTGTCTGTTGTTGTTTTTCGCGTTTATCCTCCGTCATATTTTTTCTCTCTACCCATCTCGTATCTCTATTTGTCTTGATCCCCTATTACTATCTACGATTATCTCACGACCTTGTTGCTACTGGTTGGCGGCTATGTAAGCTGCTTTCTCGTGCAAGACTATCATTGCTGTTTTGCCAGATAGACTTTTTCCTTTTCAAAAAAAACTTACTTACATTTTTGGATGTCTTTGATGCTGTGAATTTGTTTGGGGATTACATGTATATTTGTTGGGGCGGACTTTACTACTGCGGTATTTGGTGGCAGCTGGATGTTTCACGAGAAGAAAATGGCCATAGGCCATTGAGACACTTCATTGTCGCACGAACTAACCTACGCATGCACTTAGGGCCATACTAAAAACTGCAGTCACTAGCTTGGGTTATATGGACACGGTTGAGCAATGTTCACGGCTAGGTAGAGAAAATGTATATTTCTCGTTCCTAAAGTTATTGCACTGTATGTGGTCGAGCGCAATGACGTCAGTTGCCCTGTTTCTGCCATGAGAAAGTTAGAGTGCGGTATTACATGTTTTATGAATTTGTAATCAAACTTAGCAACACGCCGAAACAGGTTATTGTGCATTATAAACATAAGACGTTTTCTAAGCCCAACTTTATCTAAGTACAACCTTCTGATATTACCACATGTACCCATCCATCAGAGTCAGACAAAGTCAGACCGGTCGGTAAACATCGCCAGGCGTCAGGACTTTTAGTATGTGTGGTGAATAAAGTACAAGAATGAGCATAACAACCTAACCTCTTAACGAAAAAGCAACCAATTATAATCTCATGATTTGGGTTGAGCTCGTTCGATGCTACTGTTTACCACCGATCGTTTCTCTTGCGTTGGAGCAGCTTTCTGGGGTTACACGGGCTGTTTACTTGGATTGTTTATGTTCCGTGTTACTGTGGTGGCAGATGGGGTTTCGTTATGTGCGTATGCATGTGAAAACGGACTTGCCAACGAGCGTTGGGTTAATGTAAAATGTTGACCGTTAAACGATGCCCATAGGTATTGATACTAACTCACAATTCTCCGTTGATTTTCAACTTCTAAGACAGCCAATGTGTAAACTTGTCAATGTGGATGTACTTATAGGAGTTTTAACCGTCATTAAGTGTGATTTTCAGATAAGGTATGTAGTATCATCCGAACAAACAGCCCTGTGACCAAAGATGCACTTTAGAGGTATCCGACTTAGGCGGGATGGATACAACGATTATACTCCATGGTACAATGCTGAACAACGGAGTTGCTTAATCTTAGGTAACAACACACACTTTGTTTGTAATCTGTTTGAAAACAGCTCTTCATGTGCAAAATATCTCGAACATGTCGTCCTTTCATAGGGTGTTCTAAGACTTCAGAACCATCTATGCAGGGATATATCATGTCATTCTTATCTCGGATAGTCTCAAGTTCCCCCAAAATCAACCGAATTTACATGCCAGACTTAAGCTAACAAAATCAATTCATCTATACCTATCTAAACCGTATTTTCTAAGCAGACTTGGCAAACTCTTCAATGAAAGCCACCAACTTCTGGGCACCCTCAACATCCACAGAGTTGTAGTTGCTAGCGCGCATACCACCAACACTGCGGTGACCCTTAAGGCCAGTCAAGCCCCGCTCAGCAGCGCCCTTGAGGAAGGCCTTCTCAGCAACATCAACATCACCACCCTTGGTGACACGGAAGACAATGTTCATCCGGGAACGGACAGGCTCGGCGGGAATAATGCGGTAGGTTTCAGGGTGAGCAGCAAGCGCCGAGTAGATGGCGTTGGACTTTTGCTCAGAGATGGCCTCTTGGCCAGCGGCGCGATCTGGGTAGGTTTCGAGAAGACGGCGGAGAACCTTGCCGCAGATGTAGATACTGTGGGATGTTAGATTTTGGCAGGATCTGATTTTCAAGGCTGATAACTTACTCAAAGATAGGGAGAGTGTTGTAGAGGGAGTTGTTCTTGGCAGTGATCTCGTATGAGAAGACAATGGGAGGAATTGGAAGGCCAAGCTTGCGGAGGAGAGACACGGGGGCCTGGGGAAGAAGATCCTTGCGGACAATCACACCGGTGACACCAGCGGCACCAAGGTTCTTCTGGGCACCGAAGAAGATGACGCCATAGTTGGCGACGGGTACGCGGCGCGACAGAATGTTAGAGGACATATCCGCGACAACAACGGGGCTGGTAGGATCGTCGCGCGGCTCCAGGACCTTGGGGAAAGCGGGGAATTCGACACCATCAACAGTCTCGTTGTCGCAGAAGTAAACGTAGGCGGGCATATCAGACAGTTTCCAGTCGGCCTCGGGGGCAATAGTACCGAACTTGGCCTCGTTGCTGGTGCGCGAGTCAGTCGCAACATTGACGATCTCAGATCCGAAGAGGCGCGCAGCCTCCTTGGCGGCCTTATCAGACCAGCTGCCGGTCACCAGGTAATCGAGCTTGAGCTCGTTGTTCACGGCAAGCTTCAAGGCCACTTCAATGGCCTTGGTGTCATCGCCAAGAACGTTAACGAGGGCCTCGTGCTTGCGGTGAACCCAGTTACCAATCAGGTTGTAAGCGACAGCAGCGAACTGGCCGGTACCACCACCCTGCATGAAGAGGACATCGTGGGTCTCGGGGATGTCGAGGTACTTAATAAGGTCGGCCTTGGTCTCGTTCAATACGTTGGCCGCGTGCTCGCTGCGGTGAGAGTGCTCAGCAATACCGAGACCGGTGTCATTGTAGTTGACGAGGGCTTCGGCGGCATCCTGGAGGACGGGAGTAGGCAGAAGAGCGGGGCCGGCGCCGAAGTATACTATGTCTGAGCGAGAAGGCATGGTGATGTGTGGATTCTTGGAAGCTGGCTTTCGGGGAATCAGGCGGGTGGAAGAGCTTCAAGATATTAGTCGGTTATTGGAGATTTTGGAGCACGCGATATTAGGGTTTAAGAGTACAATGACGTTTAAGACAATGCGGGGCTTCGTATAAAGCACTAAAATGCAAAGAAAAAAGATGGAAAGTGCAAGCGGGGTATATAATGCGAGAAACGACAACAGACAAACGATGCTGGGCATGAAACGGCGATCTAGCTCTACGTATATATGCCGCAACACCGTCCATGTCTGTGTCCATGTCCGTGTCCCAGCTGACTCGTACCCCAAAGCGACCGCCCGCCGCGTCACCGACACGTCCGCAATGGCCGCCCGCGCCGCCAGCGTCCGCCGATGTGTGTTAGTCAAATGGCCGATGACGGAAAGAGACGCCCACTTTCCCAAAACGGCCATCCGAAACCCTAGCGGGGTTGACGCCGACCAGGGTTTTA
>LCZG01000090.1:46070-107489 GCA_001483325.1 Huntiella savannae
CCGCTGGATAGAGCGGACGACGATGGTTTTTTGGACGCACGTGGATTTTTTGATGGGAAGGCGAAAACGAGGCTCTGGGTGAAGTGTTTGGGTGTCGTTTTCGGGTGGAGGGGTGGGTGGCGGGATGAATCACGTCAATGCCCTCGTCCCCGCGTTTGTCACATCGGCATTCCTTGTCTAGCCATTGCGAGTCGTTTATGACTCCTTCCCTCGCCGGCCGCCGCCTGGCTCCCTCCTGGGGACCCCTTAGGCCGGGCGCACCCTGGTCGTATGTACAGCTTGTGGACAGGACGAATCGGCTGACTAGCCGATGGCAACAGATGGTAAGTCGATGTCGCCATTCGATGTGTTACAGTGAGTGACTGGGTTCGCCGTTGCTATGGGCGGCCATCTTGCCCGGAGGATAGGGTTACATTGTTTGGGTTCGCCGAGGGGCTTTGACGTGGTGGAGGGGGCGGCATGGGGGCGGCCCTGGAATTGGATTTCGTCATTGCAGATTTTTAATTGACGGGAGCGGGACAAATAGCCGTGTATAAGAACCAGAAAGTGGTCGGCGAATATTGGTGATGTAGAGTCTCGTATAACAACCACTTCATCGTACCTCTACTGAAACCTCTTGATTCAGACTTTCTAGTCAATACAATTGCCCTTTCACTTTTTTTCTATATAAAGTTACTTCCGTCTCCGGAGTTGTCGTGAGGATTCTGCCCTCCCATTCGCCACTTTTAAGTTCTGCTTTTTTTTACAGCTATTGCCTATTCAAGCTGGTACCGAGTACATTTTATATTTAAATCCTTGAATATTTTCTAGACGGCCCCCGAACAACCAATCCCAAAGAGGCCCTAGATTCCTAGTGTCAAAGTGCATTGTTCGCTCTGTTGCATATATTAAACATCTCTAGTCCTATTCTTTCCCTACTCGATCTTGTCTCTCTTTACATCATCCATATCTTTACATAATCGCCCACCATGTCTCAAGCACGTGAAATCGCCGGTTCCATCCCTTCCCGGACTGTCTCGGCCAGTCTGTCCAGCTCTCCCAGCAACACCTTCCACTCTCCCGGTGCCGGCTTTGCCGCTGCTGCTGCTGCCGCGTTGGCCGCTAAGCCCCTCAAGCCCTTCAACACTGAGGATGTCAAGATTCTTCTGCTTGAGAATGTTAACCAGTCTGGTCGTGATATGCTCGCCAAGCAGGGCTACCAGGTTGAGTTCCACAAGAGCTCGCTTCCCGAGGAGGAGTTGATTCAGAAGATTCGGTAAGTCGTTATGGTGGGGGTGTTTTGCAAACGGGAACAGCTAGAGGCTAACCACGGAATCGCGTCTTCGTTCAAATAGTGACGTCCACGTTATTGGTATTCGCTCCAAGACCAAGCTGACCGCTAAGGTCCTTGCTGAGGCCAAGAACCTCCTTGTCATCGGTTGCTTCTGCATTGGTACCAACCAGGTCGACCTCGAATACGCCGCCAAGCGCGGTATTGCCGTCTTCAACTCTCCCTTTGCCAACTCTCGTTCCGTTGCCGAGCTTGTCATCGGTGAGATCATTTCTCTGGCTCGCCAGCTTGGTGACCGTTCCCTTGAGATGCACCGTGGTACCTGGAACAAGGTTTCCAACAAGTGCTGGGAGATCCGTGGCAAGACCCTTGGTATCATCGGTTACGGCCACATTGGTGCCCAGCTTTCCGTCCTCGCTGAGGCTATGGGCATGAACGTCATCTACTACGATGTTCTTTCCATCATGGCCATGGGTACCGCCCGCCAGGTCGGCACCCTCGATGAGCTCCTTGCCGAGGCTGACTTCGTTTCTCTGCACGTCCCCGCTCTTCCTGAGACCAAGAACATGATTGGCGCTTCGCAGCTCGCCAAGATGAAGACTGGTTCTTACCTCATCAACGCTTCGCGTGGTACCGTCGTCGATATCCCCGCTCTGTGCAACGCCATGCGCACCGGCCACATTGCTGGTGCCGCCATTGATGTCTTCCCCCAGGAGCCCGCTGCCAACGGTGACTACTTTGACGCTCAGCTCAACGCTTGGGGTGATGAGATTCGCCAGCTTAACAACATCATCCTGACTCCTCACATTGGTGGTTCCACCGAGGAGGCCCAGCGTGCCATTGGTATTGAGGGTAAGTTTATACACTTAGTTAAAGAGCATATTATCAAGCAGCTTACTAACATGATCTTCTCATAACAGTCGGCGAGGCTCTTATCCGCTACATCAACCAGGGTATCACCATCGGTTCCGTCAACTTGCCCGAGGTCAACCTTCGCTCGCTCACTCTTAACGAGCCTGACCACGCCAGAATCATCTACATCCACCGCAACGTTCCCGGTGTCCTGCGCAAGGGTCAGTATAGTGTTCTCCCCCGTTTTTTAGTCTATCTTCTAACGCCATTTCTACAGTCAACGAGATTCTTGGCGAGCACAACGTCGACAAGCAGATCTCCGATTCCAAGGACGAGATCGCCTACCTCATGGCTGATGTCAGCAACGTCAAGGCCTCAGATCTCAAGGAGTTGCTGGCCAGCCTTGAGTCTCTGTCTTCCCGCATCATGACCAGAATTCTGTACTAAGTTCTTGGTACATGTTTTCTGTTCTTGTTCTTCTTTTTTTTTTGTATAACACTCCAACCGGTTTCTTTGAGTAGAAACTGGTGAAAGAAAATATCGTTTTTGGCTTGTGGTGGGAGTTTCAACATTTTTTGGCGTTTTGTTGCATTGTTTCTAGTTTGTTTATTCTCCTGTTTCTGGATTGGTCTCTTCAACGGACCTTTGAAAATATACCATTTTGAGCTTTGATATCCTGTGTTGTGCATTGGTTACGTGAATGGCATTTGTGTAAGATGTATAACAGAATCAAGTATAGTTCATCTTTGTTATGGGCTCCAACCTTCAAGCTGGAGTAAACATTATGCTGAATTAAGGTTTATTTTGACGATGAGAGGTACCAAGTCGAAAAGCACACGATTTGAACCGGTATAGTAATGCGCCATTAATATGGCCTGAATCATACGCATTCACCTAAACCATATCTTGAATGTGTAGTTGATAGTCACTATGTCGATTTCGTTTTCGTAACACAAGATCATATTATAAGAAGCTCTGAAATCGTGTAACCTGACGTATATTTGTATCTCATCAACGAGCAAGCACGGTCGATGAGAAATGGCTTAACCTGTCAGGTATCTTGAGTCTAAAGAAGAGTTTTTTTGCCGTCAAGTGATCTAGCCAAGTTCTACTCATTGTTACGTCTACATCGACAGGAAAATGTGCTGGGTAGTATCCGTTTACTGCCAACGCCATGGTACTCGAAGCATAGGCTAATTCATACCATTAGTATTCTAAACTTCGTCATCATAATCATCTTCAGACAAGCTAAAGAACGGTGGAATTGTTGTCCTTTGCAACCCTTATAAACAAAACCAGTACCATACTGTCGTTGTGGCAGTCGTACCATCTTGACTGATCCTCTACTAGTGACACTCGACATCCTACGCTATGCCTTATATTTCTTCCATGGCTGTACTCATGCACATAAGACACGTCTTTCACTCGTGACTCGGTTCATGGACATTTTCTGGGTAACCTTTTGATGGTACTGTATATGTGGTTTGGAATGCGAGTCTCTTGTTTCTTCCGTGGAACTTTGTGGTAGGCTTGGAGCTGGGGGTTTAATGTTCCGCTCGGGTAGTATCTGGGTCTCTCTTCTATTGAAAAACGTTTCAAGCCGATTTTGCCATTATTGGAGTATATTACAAAGTATACAAAATTCTCAAGTCAACCGTCTTAGAAACCTCAAACATTGTGCCTATTGTTCTTGTACATGCATGCATAGATTGAACCAGAGGAAAATGGAATCTTCACAAGTATGTACAAAGATTACCCCTTTGCCCCAGAGACGAGTATGTACATACATGCATACATACATTCTTACGGGTGTATATATGTAGGTACATGCATGTAAAATACGCATGTAAGCAGTTATATGCATGGCAATTTCGGGTAATTCGAACTGTATCACAAAGGTTTTAGTAACTTTATGGTATGTGGCTAACCACACAAGTGTCGAAACAGAAACACAGCATCACAATTGTGTCTCCATCCTGACAATATCATTCCTCGGCACTGCATAGAAATTGCCTTGAAGTTGTCAACCTTTTGTTCCATTTGTCTAGCCCCTTTGCATAGTTACACGGTGGCTCGGTCTATCCCACACATTGGCTTGGTGTGCGGTGAGTACCCTGGGTGTGGCTGCTTCGGTGAAAGGTTACTTTGCACTGGTATGTTCTCCCATTGGTGGATGCTTCTGGGTCAAGTCAATAAGAAACAAAGTTCCCGTGGGATCATGTCCGCATCATCTACTGCAAATTCCGGCCCCCATTAGGCTATTAAATCAGCGGTGAAGGGTCGAAGTGTAAAGGCATGACAACCTGACTCGGGTTTCATCCACATTCCTTTTCCCCCATCCACGTCATCGATAGGGTTACTGGGAATATTCACCAGATTAAGGGTTTAGTTAGATGTTTTGCATCAGGCGGTAGAGGTCCGTGAGTGAGTACATCGGGTACCTGAGCAGATTGGAACGCCGTTTACTACAGAATGATTGTATAAAGCCTAATGAATGCTTTTGGTGTTGAGTATAGGTTGTACACTGCTGTTTCCTCCTGTTCTTCACATATGTACAACAGTGTACATACATATGCTTACAGCCATTACCAAACAAGTCGATGAATGCGAAAAGATATCCTGGGACCGAGAAAGGGGAGCCAGGAGTCTAACTGCAGGTCAACAGGCCAGGGTGACGGAAAGAGGGAGGGGGTTTAATGCGACCTTGCTGTAGAAGGACGTTTGAGGCTGCGGCCTTTCTGCCATTGAATCGAATGTGCTGGCGAGAACCCCCTATTCTATGCGGAATTCAATGGTGGGTTTAGGTGGGTGCTTGGATGTTTTGCCGAGTCGCCGTCAGAACAAGGCAAGTTTCTTCGAGACTGAAGAATCGTTTGTAGTTGATTCAGCCTCGTGATCTCACTACCACATGTCAGACGGATGGCCCCGTTCAGCCTTGTACGGCCTACTGTATCCGGGTACTATTGGCGATTACACGCGGTTTCCATCCTCGGGTGGTTGATCAGCCGTCCAACAAGCCGGTAGCCCCTCTCCTCTCTGTCGATCCTCTAGGCCAAGGGAGGGCCGAATTTAGCACGGCCACGACAACGCCATGGTGGTGGTACCGACGAGCCAGCACACGAAACAGGGGTTTTCTATCAACGCAACGCATCCATCGCTGTGGTGGACAAACTCAAATCTGACAATTGGACAACAAACGAAACGAAACAATAACTCTAGTTCCGCTGGTGTCTTGGGGGCTTATAGTGCCCCTCTGTAGCACTTGTTAGGGCCTGCCACGGATCACCCTAGACAATCTAGCGGGGTCGAGTGGCCAAAGCTCTGCTTTAGTTCAGGGGACGATGCACTGTATTGGGGCGAATTCGGGCTTCTTGGGCTTCTGGGGGCGCTGAAAGGAGGGTGCTGGGATAATGGAAGGAGTGGAGCTATTCCACAAGAGCCCCTCTTTTGGCGATTGACAGGGGCGTTTAGGAACAGAAATCGGTAGTAAGTGGGATTGTTTAGTAAGACATGGCGATGTATGTGTTGTGCTTCATTCTTTGTTTATAGTCAATAGACGGGAAGTCGCATGTTGAGAAGGGGCTGAGCTAAGATGTGGAAATGTATGCTGACATATCTGTCCAACATGACAAGTCCAATGACCGTCAAGATCACCATGAACCAGTGACCACGAGTAGCCTTGTGACCCCTTCCATATATAGACATCACGTCAACTAGAAACCATCAACTCTGATGGCTTTACCCCTCGCCTAAACCCCGTGCACCTTAATTAGAACCTCTATACAACTTCACCTGTAATACATTGTTCAATAGCATCACCACTGTGGCAACATATCCACTGCCTTCCGCCCAATTCCGGGAATTTTTCATACACATTCCGCTTCTGACCCGTGAGCTTTTCACAAAACTCAGGGACCATCCATCACGCAAACGACGGGACAATCGACGAGTCAAACCGACGACGACAAAGGCTGCTGTAGCCTAGCCGGTTCCAGTACAATACCAGAGCTTCTTCTCTCCTCGGTCCCCTCCCCCCCACCAGACAAGGTCCCGGATCCCTTCGACCCCTCTGCCCCCTCGTCCAAGACACGACAATTGGCACATGCTTTGCAACATTTGGTGAAGCCCACCGATTCGAATTGCAAAACAAGCTCGAACTCTGTTTCTCTCCCCAATCAGTCTCCTGGCTTGTTGTGTGCTTGCTTTTTGTCTGGTGTTGCGCATATACTTTTCTTTTTTCCTTTTCCCTCTTCTCTTCCTTCATCACAGACGGTTTTGGGTTCTTTTCTCTTACCTTGATTCATACCCCTCGTCCTCTAATATACCCACGAAGTTTTCTGGATTATCCAGATCGTGGATTTCAAGACGGCAACAACTTTGTATAGGGAAATGACCCCGCCTTGTTACTAGGTGCCATCCAGTCTCTTCCTATCTGCCATCTTTTGGCTTTTCTCTTTTTTTTTTCCTTCTTTTTCCTAGCACATCATTCTCTCTCTCACGAACCTTACACCTAGATTACTACATTGACGAAACCCGACGACCCTAATAATATAGATAGCTGTGCTGTCCTCTTTGTACACCGCGCCCCTTGCTTTAGGCCCGCTCGACCTTAGTGGCTCCAGCCGAATTACCCTACCACCATCACCACGCTACCTCAAACTTTACTCTCCTTACATCAACAAAAGACTGTAGAATACAGAAGCTGCTGTAGTTATCCAGAGCTCGCCTGTGTCCACAATCATGGCTTCCGCATACGAAGTCGGCACCCGGGCCTGGCAACCCGATGTCACGGAGGGCTGGGTTGCCTCAGAGCTTGTCGACAAGACCGAGGAAAACGGAAAGATTAAGCTTACTTTTAAGCTTGATAACGGAGAGGTGAGTTTCCTTCACGGCTGCTTTCAAAAACGATGAACCGATTGTGTTCCGGAGTTGCATTCTGAGCCTCTGGCTCAAACTTCCGGAGCTGTATGGAGCTCCGTGAAGCTGCATTTCGGAGCAATCGGACGCGGATGTGACACCCCCGATACTCAGTAACAGGCAAACTAACCAACTTCTCTATCTTTTACTTAGACCAAAGATGTTATCGTCACACCCGAAGCTCTGGCCAGTGGCACCCACGACTCATTACCACCCCTGATGAACCCTACGATGCTCGAAGCCAGTGATGACTTGACAAACCTTTCACATTTGAACGAGCCTGCCGGTACGAATCCGAAGTCATTATAACGAGAAGCCAGAATGGACGAACAATAAGCTAACTGCCGTACCCTCAACAGTCCTGCAGGCCATTCGCCTCAGATACCTGCAAAAGGAAATCTACACATATTCGGGTATCGTCCTGATCGCCACGAATCCCTTCGCCCGTGTCGACTCACTATATGTGCCCGGCATGGTGCAGGTTTATGCCGGCAAACAGCGTGCCACCCAGGCCCCCCATTTGTTCGCTATTGCCGAAGAGGCCTTCATGTAAGTCAAAGTCTGATTTTGGAGCTCTGTATGTGTATGAGCTACTAACAATACGTATAGGGACATGATCCGGAGTGGCAAGAACCAAACTGTCGTTGTTTCCGGTGAATCCGGTGCCGGCAAAACTGTCAGTGCCAAGTACATCATGCGGTACTTTGCGACAAGAGAATCTCCTGATAACCCGGGGAGAGCCAAGAAAGCCAACAACGATATGAGTGAAACGGAAGAAATGATTCTCGCCACCAACCCTATCATGGAAGCCTTCGGAAACGCCAAGACCACCAGAAACGACAACTCATCCCGTTTCGGTAAATACATCGAAATCATGTTCGACAAACAGACCGACATTATCGGCGCCAAAATTCGGACCTACCTGCTCGAGCGGTCCCGTCTCGTTTTCCAGCCGCTCAACGAGCGCAACTATCACATTTTCTACCAGCTTGTCTTTGGTGCTTCAGATGAGGAGCGGACTGCTTTCAATCTGCTGCCCGTTGAGAAGTTTGACTACCTCAACCAAGGAAACTGCCCCACCATTGACGGCGTTGACGATATTGCCGAGTTCAAGGCCACCAAGGACTCTCTCACCACCATTGGTATCGACGTTAGCCAACAGCAAGAGATTTTCAAGCTTCTGGCCGGTCTGCTGCACCTCGGAAACATCAAGATCACCGCTTCCCGTAACGACAGTGTTCTGCCACCAGACGAGCCTTCCTTGCTCCAGGCTTGTGAACTCCTTGGTGTAAATGCCGCCGAGTTTTCACGCTGGGTTGTGAAGAAGCAGCTTGTCACCCGTGGTGAGAAGATTGTATCCAACTTGACCCAGGCTCAGGCCGTGGTCGTCAGAGATTCCGTGGCCAAGTACATTTACTCTAGTCTGTTCGATTGGCTCGTCGAGATTATCAACCGCTCTTTGGCAACAGAGGAGGTTCTGGGCCGTGTCCAGTCTTTCATTGGTGTTCTGGATATCTACGGTTTCGAGCATTTTGCCAAGAACTCTTTCGAGCAGTTCTGCATCAACTACGCCAACGAGAAGCTGCAGCAAGAGTTCAACCAGCACGTCTTCAAGCTGGAGCAAGATGAGTACCTCAAGGAGCAAATTGACTGGACTTTCATCGATTTCTCTGATAACCAACCCTGTATTGATCTCATTGAGGGCAAGCTGGGTATTTTGTCTTTGCTGGATGAAGAGTCGCGTCTGCCCATGGGTGCTGACCAAGGTTTCGTTGAGAAGCTGCACCAAAACTACGACAAGAAGCACAAGTTCTTCAAGAAGCCACGTTTCGGCAAGTCTGCTTTCACCGTGTGCCATTATGCCGTCGATGTGACGTACGAGGGTGAGGGTTTCCTCGAGAAGAACCGTGATACAGTGCCGGACGAGCACATGGCCGTCCTCAAGGCCTCAACTAGCAAGTTCCTTCGCTCTGTCTTGGACGCTGCCTTGGCTGTCCGTGAAAAGGATGTTGTTTCTGCTTCGTCTAACGCCGTTAGACCCGTTGCTGGACGCAAGATTGGTGTTGCTGTCAACCGTAAGCCTACGCTGGGTGGTATTTTCCGCTCTTCGCTTATTGAGCTGATGAACACGATCAACAACACTGATGTACACTACATTCGTTGCATCAAGCCCAACGAGGCTAAGGTAGCATGGAAGTTCGAGGGTCCCATGGTTTTGTCACAACTTCGTGCTTGCGGTGTGTTAGAAACTGTCCGCATTTCTTGCGCTGGTTACCCCACCAGATGGACGTACGAGGAGTTTGCTCTCCGTTACTACATGCTTGTTCCATCTGCGCAGTGGACTTCGGAGATTCGTGAGATGGCTAACGCCATTCTCACCAAGGCTCTCGGTACCAGCACTGGAAAGGGCCTGGACAAGTACCAGATGGGTTTAACCAAGATCTTCTTCCGTGCTGGTATGTTGGCTTTCCTGGAAAACCTCCGTACCAGTCGCTTGAACCAATGCGCCATCATGATCCAGAAAAACCTGCGTGCCAAGTACTACCGCCAGAGATACCTGCGTCTGCGTGATTCCATCATCAAACTGCAGAGTGTCACTCGTGGTCACATGGCTCGCAAACAGGCCCAAGAGCTTCGTACCATCAAGGCCGCTACGACGATCCAAAACGTGTGGCGTGGGTACAAGCAGCGGACCAAGTTCCTCGAGATTCGCAACAATGTCATCAAGGTGCAAGCTGCCATCAAGGGTTATTTGCGGAGACGCGAGATCATGGAGACGCGGGTGGGCAATGCGGCTTTGGTGATCCAACGCGTGTGGAGATCTCGCAGCGGGATGAAGACGTGGCGCCAATACCGCCGCAAGGTGGTTCTGTTGCAATCGGTGTGGCGTGGTCGTACGGCTCGTCGCGAGTACAAGACGATCCGCGAGGAGGCTCGCGATCTGAAGCAAATTTCTTACAAGCTGGAAAACAAGGTCGTCGAGTTGACTCAGTCTCTGGGTACTGCCAAGAGCCAAAACAAGACGCTTATGGAGAAGGTGGAGAGCTACGAGTCGCAGATCAAGGCCTGGAAGAACCGGCACAACACGCTGGAGGCCCGCACCAAGGAGCTCCAGACGGAGGCCAACCAGGCGGGTATCGCCGTCGCACGGCTCCAAGCTATGGAGGAGGAGTTCCACAAGCTTCAGACCAGCTTCGAGGAGTCATCGAACAACGTCAAGAGGCTGCAAGAAGAAGAACGTACTCTGCGCGAGGATCTTCGCAACACCAACACAGACCTTCAAACCAGCAAGGAGGAGAGCAATCGCCGCGAGACGGAGAATTCGACTCTGCGTCAGCAACTCGCCGATCTTCAGGATCAATTGGAATTGGCCAAGCGCGCCGGCGCGCTCAACCCCATGTCGGATGCCACCGGTGGAAATGCCCAGTCCACCAGCGGACTTATTAACTTGGTTTCGGCCAAGAAGCCCAAGCGCCGCTCTGCCGGTCCCGGTGAGCTCGGTGGCTTTGTCGATCGCTTCAGCAGTGCTTACAACCCTCGGCCTGTGTCGATGGCTGTTCCTGCTGGTCGTGGAGCCCCCCTCCCGATTGTCGACAACGTCGAAATGGAACTCGAGAATCTGCTTGCCGACGAGGATGGCCTCAACGAGGAGGTTACTGTGGGTCTGATTCGCAATCTCAAGATGCCTTCGCCCAACGGAAACCCACCACCGTCGGATAAGGAGGTCCTCTTCCCATCGTACCTTATCAACCTGGTCACGTCGGAAATGTGGAACAATGGCTTCGTTAAAGAGTCGGAGCGTTTCCTTGCCAACGTGATGCAGTCGATCCAGGCTGAGGTCATGAAGCATGATGGTGACGATGCCGTTAACCCCGGTGCGTTCTGGCTTTCCAATGTCCACGAGATGTTGTCGTTCGTCTTCCTTGCTGAGGATTGGTACGAGGCCCAGAAGAGCGATAACTACGAGTACGACCGTCTTCTGGAAATTGTAAAGCACGATCTCGAGTCTTTGGAGTTTAACATCTACCACACTTGGATGAAGGTGCTGAAGAAGAAGCTCCAGAAGATGATTATCCCTGCTATCATTGAGTCGCAGTCACTTCCCGGTTTCGTCACCAACGAGGGCAACCGTTTCCTCGGTAAGCTTTTGCCTACGGCGGCGCCGACGTTCACGATGGACAACTTGCTGAGCTTGCTCAACAACGTGTTCCGTGCTATGAAGGCGTACTACTTGGAGGACTCCATCATTGCCCAGACTATCACTGAGCTCCTGCGTCTTGTCGGTGTGACAGCTTTCAATGACCTTCTGATGCGTCGTAATTTCCTCTCTTGGAAGCGTGGTCTTCAGATCAACTACAACATTACGCGGATTGAAGAGTGGTGCAAGGGTCACGATATGCCTGAAGGCACGCTACAGCTGGAGCATCTTATGCAGGCGACGAAGCTTTTGCAGTTGAAGAAGGCTACGTTGAATGACATTGAAATCATTCAGGATATCTGCTGGATGCTTTCACCTAACCAGATCCAAAAGTTGTTGAATCAGTACCTCGTGGCGGACTACGAGCAACCGATTAACGGCGAAATTATGAAGGCTGTTGCGTCCAAGGTGACTGAAAAGGGTGACGTTTTGCTTCTGCAGGCGGTGGATCTTGACGACAGTGGTCCTTATGAGATTGCGGAGCCCCGCGTTATCAGTGCTCTCGAGACTTATACTCCTTCATGGCTTCAAACTCCTCGTCTGAAGCGTCTTGCTGAGATTGTCTCTGCACAGGCTTTGGCTCAACAAGAGAAGCTCGAGTCGGACGGCGAAGGCGAGTATGATGAGGAGGAGGACAACGCTTCGATTGGCGCGGATGAGGCCGAAGCTGTGCTTGTGGAGAACTAAAAAGGACGACATGCTACGATTTGTTGTCATCTAATGTGTCGACGTTGGAGTGACATGAGCCATGATTCCCTTTTTGCTTGTGTTGCTCCTTTTATGCCTTTCTTTTACTCGATCTCCTAGATTTGTCCATGTTCTTTGCAGCGTGGAGCTGTTTTCTCATCTTGTTTTACTTGCCTGGCATTTACACGGTTTTCTTGTTCATTTCCCCTCGCTGGGTACGTCCCGTCTTTCTTGTTTGATTTATTGCTGGATTGCGGTTTCGGGTTATTATTTTGCTTTTGATGACGGACTCTTGTCGGGTGGGGTTTTCTTAGTAATTTGTGTTGGTTCCCTAGTTGTTATTTTGATATTTACGCTGTTATGTTTTCTTTTTTCAAATTTGGTTCTATTTTGGGGTGTGAATATTGGTTGGTGATATGATGATGTACCTTTGTCAGATTGACATGTATCGTTGAACGTCCTTTGAACGTAAACTTCCTAAAACGGTAATCGGCCATAGAAAAAGTTTTCGCCTCTGGCAGTAGACATCGGGGTTAGGGTTTGTGTTACATGAGTTGAATTAGTTTGGAGGTATGACGTAGAGTTTGTTTTCTAAACTTGTACAATTCAAAGTACTCGTCTTTCTTTTCTACAACTACGTGAGTATTTTTTTTTCAATAATTTCCAACAGGCAGAAGAGAGTTAACCAACTGTACTAGGTGAACCAACAGTTACTAAAATGACCCGGCGCCAACCCAACATCATCGTCACCGGCACGCCCGGTGTGGGAAAGACCACCCACGCAGAAATGATTGCCGAGAGAACTGGTCTGAAGCATGTGGCTATTAACCAGGTAGTCAAGGACAAAGGGTGTTCCGACGGATACGACGAGGAAAGAGAATGTGTCATCGTTGATGAAGACAAGGTTCGTCCTCATAGACAACGTGACAGATGTACCCTATCTAACGAATCAAATCCAGCTTCTCGACGCCTTGGAAGATGACGCCGCGGAGGGCGGGTTACTTCTCGATTGGCACGCGTGCGACCTGTTTCCGGAATCGTGGATCGATCTGGTTGTGGTGTTGAGAGCTGATAGCGAGGTTCTGTATGATCGGTTGGTGGGGAGAGGATATAAAGAGGGGAAGGTGCAGGAGAATCTGGATGCGGAGTTGATGGATGTGTTGATTAGTGAGGCGAGAGAGGGCTTTGCGGAGGAGGTGGTGGTGGAGTTGCGGAGTAATGATTTGGAGGGGATGGAGGAGAATGTGGAGAGGGTGGTTGCTTGGGTTGATAGGTGGAGATTGGATAATCGGGAGGAGTAGCTTGAGCGGGTAGATTTGTTAAAAAGATGAGATTTATTTTGTTCAAGGTAACCAACATTGTCATCCATTATCTAATATCACCATGGAACCCTAAGTAACCCAGACCCCACCTTATATGACTACATCCATCTCACCATCCCTCAAGATACCGACATCCCCCATCAACCACCACCACAAGCACCAAAAAACCCCGACAAAATGACCGCCCCCACACTAAACTTCATAACCGGCAACGCCAACAAACTCCGCGAAGTCAAGCTAATCCTAGAGCCGGGCATCACCGTGACCTCGCAATCCATTGATCTCCCTGAAGTCCAAGGCTCCGTGGAGGAAGTGACCACCGCCAAAGCGCAGGCTGCAGCGTCGATTATCAATGGGCCTGTTTTGGTGGAGGATACGGCGTTGGGGTTTAATGCGTTGGGAGGACTGCCTGGACCGTATATTAAGTGGTTTTTTCAGACGGTGGGGTTTGAAGGGTTGAATAAGATGTTGGTTGGCTTTGAGGATAAGGGTGCTCAGGCGATTTGTACGTTTGGATATTGTGAGGGGCCTGGGAAGGAGGTTTTGATTTTCCAGGAACGGACGGATGGGAAGTTTGTGGAGCCGAGAGGACCGACTAGTTTTGGGTGGGATGCGGGCTTTGAATATGAGGGACGCACGTAAGTTGATCAGACTGGTTTACATGGACATTGACTAATAAGCATAGCTACGCCGAGATGGAAAAACACGAGAAGAATGCCATTTCCCACCGTGGAAAGGCACTGGAGAAGCTTAAGACTTGGTTCAATGAGAAATACCCGGCTACTGATTAAACAGGCATCAATTATGGTTTAATCAAATGTATATCCTGCCTTATCTTGGTAACTTGTTTGAATCTGGCCCACAGTAAAATACATCACCTCAAACCTATCGAATTGTGACAGATATTTCATATCGCGGCGGTAGTAACGTAAGAACCGTTCTGGGTCTCCTTTGTCAGGTGATGCATCGGCCTTGGGGCCACGAGAAAGAGAATACTTGGGGTCAAAGACCAAAAGTTGCAAATCACCATCTTTGTTTTTTTCAATCCCGACTATTGTTGTGGAATGTCCTTGGCCGAGTTAGCTACTTTCTCGTCATCTTATTTTGAATGTCAGACTTACTTGGATTTTGTAAGTAAATGGGGGCCATCCCGGTATCCACCACCGAAAAGTTCCGTTGTTTCTTAACAAGTGGTGAAGCGCGGAAATACTTCTCAACCCATTTCAAAAGTCCATCAGCAGCCATGCCTTTCTTGGCATGTGAAAAGCCAGCAGTACGACATGGAGTGCCTATGAGTTTGAAAAATGCCTCAGCCTACCTTAAGTTAGACATGTCCTGATGTTGCTAGATTGACAAGTACTCACCTCAGAAGTTCCAATGTACTTCCTAGTTCCATAAATGTAACCAATCTCGTGTTTCCCCCGTGTGTTGATTCCACGTTCCCAGGCTATCTCAATGGCCTCCATGATTTTGAAAATAGAGGGTACCTCCAAAGACCCCAAAAATTCCGATCGAAAACCGGGTAGACGACTAAGCTTGACATGTGCCGCCATCATCTGAATATTTCGGTATCCACAAAAATATCCCTCTTTCGGATGCTTCAACACTTGGTAAACCCGGCCATCACATAGAAAAGCCTTGTGTGTCTGTGATGACTTTTGCAAATGACGCCTGACAACTGTCCCCATTTCGTCTAGAATCACGTCTGGCTGTTTGATTAGTAGCTCAATATGTGAGGGCATCTCCTTGCTGTATCTTTCTGGGCACTCGTTATTTTTCACTGGGCCTGTATCCCGTCTACCCTGACTTGACCCGCTGCTCCATAGACTCTTTGGTCGATCATCGTCCCGGCGTTTACTAGAAGCTCTAGCATGTGATGACCTCCGATTTCTGCTTGGTGATCGTGGGCGACTTGGTTTTCTGTGTTCGCTGGTGTCGCGTGCTTCACGTACGCTCCGAGGGACTAGCCAGGAGAATCCGAAACTATGTTCTTTTTTGTAATGTTTCTCGGTGTGTGTGACTGAGTAGCTCTTTCGCCTCTCATGTCTAATAAGACCATTATCTGATATTCTTCGTTCCGAGGTTTGATATTTCACCAATGGTAGCAACGGAGCCGAATTTTGCCGCCGCTGGATCAATTGAGTGTTCGACATGTTCAGTCTGTGTACCTCGCCTCGTATGTTAAAAGGCGATATAATGATTGTCCGAAGCAAAGCGAGAAGTCGAAAACAAGGTAGCGACCAGGTATAAAACAAGATCCAAGTCAGCTATTTAGGCGAAGTTCAATTATTGTTGTTGACAATACTCCTGCTGATTAGGAATGCACAGTATCTTCCGTAAGAATGCAGAAACGCGTCGAATGGAGCGGGCAATTCTGGTGTCTGGTTTGTGTGTTGATAGCACATGCTTCAAAAGAAGATTAGCGTTGCTTTGACGATCGCGATTTGTCGACGGAATGTGCCCGGCGCCAAAGCACAAGCCAAGGCCTTTGACCCTCAATCCTACCAACACATGTCGGTACAGGCGATTTAAAGTGCTTAGTGTGTACAGTTTTGAGGGTTATAACTCACCATCATCAGCTCATATTCTTCCCAGAAACAACACCCACAATATTCACATTCTGCGGGCCAAAAGAAGCCATCATCTTGAATGTCCTCCATTGTTTAAATATGTCGCCGACCCTAAATTGCCGTTTAGACGAGCTCGAGCTCAGTTGGGGCTGACACAAATCGGACCAATAGAAGGACAATTTACTAGGATCTTTGCATAAGCCCGATCAGTCGGTGGAACAAATGTGTAGTAATACGGAATACAGGATCGTGGTAGCAAATTTCAAAAAGTCGAATGACGCAAAAGTTGCCGAGACTTGAAAGTGGTGAAAACGGGAACAACAGTTGGACATCTTCATTCACCAAGACCAGCAGGTATGTCCAGACAGACGGAGCCTACGGACGGAGGATACGGAAGTTACGGACGCAACGTAACCCTAACTCACGTTATGATAGGAGCTTGTTTGTGTTTGTGCTTATTTATGCATATTACCTTGACCGGGCTCAAGGTTCATAAGTCGACTCAACATAACCCTTTTGGCGAGAATACTTTTTTGTCCTAACCCTAACGAGCATGAAAATGTTGACAGCCTCATTTACATACGTGCCTGAAAACAAGGGTTTTGACCCGCTAATCAGGTTTAAAAAGAACATACAATACAATACATTTACATACGTGCCGTTGAAGAACAGAAAACATACAAATACAAGCAAAGCTGAATGACAATTCTATCCGAATCAACGTCACATTTTAAAGGCACAACCAAACGCAGATACTCTCAGACTGTCTAAACCTTATGCATGTGGCAAACTGACAGGTCCGCATGCTACGTAGTATCAGTATATCATGGGATCTCAGCGGGTATTTACCGCCTCGACTCACGTGAGACTAAATATTTCACCGAGAAAAGAGGGTCATATTGGCCCATCACGGGATGTGCGACAGGTTAAATATATATGCATCCATTGTGTCGGATAACAGTCCATTCTCCGGCGGTCAACTCAAAAGCTCAGACTTCCAAATTCCCTTTTTTAGAAACTTACAGGGCGTCGCATAAAGATCTTGCCACTAAAACGATAAAGTTCCTGATACAGTGCAGTGCACCTTGGTCGCGATATCTAATCGTTCACGGCAGGCAATGGTAACACAATTGTATGTCCATACAAAACGGTGATCTGCAGAAGCGACAAAGGATACGGGTAGACATGTCAGATTCTCTATTGACGAATTTAACGACGGTTCTGTGATACATTGACTGCGTGGCTTACCATTCTTGTGCTCGTGACTGGCTAGTTTGTCTTGAGGAATGGTTAGACAAAACCCGTGTGGTGGTTGTGGATTCAGCTGAGAGGTTCTGTCGGTATCTGTTGCGGCGAGTAGCGGGACATGTTGCAGTCGGGCACGGTTGTCGCCGATCCATCGTATCTTTTGTTTAGACTGGTTTGTTGTCTATGCTTTAGTAGAAGTTCGTATTCAGGCGGTGGAAAAGCTGGGACCGGGCGATGTTAGGGGGTCGCATCATCGTCTTTACAGACTACCAGTTCCGTGTGGACATATGGATTGGATACTTTCTAGAAACAAATCCCCGTATTCGATCCAGTCTCCCCGGTACAATGGGCTTAACGTCGTCCAAGGCATGATCCTAATACGACTCTACAGCCCATAACCAAGCGTCCTTTGTCATGTTTGCCACCGATACGAAGACACCCTAGTATGTCAAAGACCTTCAACAAAGATTTGTAGCTTGAAATACGTGCATCATCATTGGCCGACAAAGGGTCACACCAACCTCTTACATACCTCCCACAAGTGTGTCCCATAATCAATATAACAAGTACCGCCGTGGCTGCTTACGGCCTGTGAAGCCGGTGAGTGTCGGATGACTCGGGCAAAAGATGAAACCCCCAAGTTCTTTCCAGCTTGCTCTCAAAAAACTAAAAGTCCATAATCACACTCACTCGCAATGATTCCATACATAGTGTGTGGTGTACTCCCAAAAAAAACCCTCTATCCCGCTAACCGAGCAGATTTCGCCACAGGATGCACGCTAAGGAAAAAAGCTTAAACCTGCGGTTACACTATTCCGGGATACAACACACCCATGTCATCCGCATTTAGCACCCCGTCACAGCCCCCTTCTTCCTCCGTTGGGCGAACGAACTTGGTCCTTGGCAACGGTAGGGTGGTCTAGTGACCCTGGATAGAGCCTTTGTTTTCTCGTATTGGTTGGTAGATCCCATGTCTGTCTCCTTTCCGACTCCTACCCCCCACAGTCGTAGCCGGCTGATGTCTAAGCTTTCCCGGTAGGATGGACGGGACGTAGGAAACAGAAATGCTGTATAAAACGAACGTTGGTCCCGGCCTTGGCTGTTATGCTATTGTCAGATTTTGCTTGGCACGCCTGTCTGTACACACTCGTTTGGGCTCTACGCTTTCCTTTCAGACAATATGGTTAAATTACTTGCCCTTTCGGCACTATGTAAGTCGTGCATCGTCTTATGTTTGTTGTTTGCTGTTACTAACATGAAGAAGTTGCCGGGCTTGTGGCGGCTCAATCGCCTACCACCTACCACGATGATATCACCGATGCTACCTTGAACTCATGGTCTATGGAGAACATGGACATCGGTCTTGCTTTCCCACCATACGCTAAGGATGCTGACGCCAGTGAATTCATTGGCCGGTTGCGTTGCTCTACTACCAATGGTCGCGGTACCGGTTGGTGTGGTATAACCCTCGGTGACTCCATGGCGAACAATCTGATTGTCATGGCTTACCCACAAGACTCTTCCGTCTTACTCTCTCTTCGCATTGTCTCTGGTTACAAGTTCCCTAGCTTATACACTGGTAACGCCAAGATTACTGCTCTGTCTTCCGCTATCCGCGACAATGACTACGAGGTCGTCTTCCGCTGTGAGAACTGCACTTCTTGGAACCAAAGCGGCATGTCCGGTAGCATCTCTACCCTCCAAGGTTACACGGGTCTTGGCTGGGCTCTATCCAGCGACTCACCCACGGGTGGTTCTTGCCCCGACACCATGTCATTCCGTCAGCATTCTAGCGCGGGTGTTTTCACCGCCCAGTGGAACGACGACGCTATTAACTCGGATTATTGGGCTTGGACCGGTCGTCAATACGCCACTTACGAGACTAACTGTGGCACTGCTACCAGCACTACCACTGCGCCTACCTCCACTGCTACTGGTAACCCTGTTCCATCGGAGACATACGATTACATTGTGGTCGGTGGTGGTGCCGGCGGTATCCCCATCGCCGATCGTCTTTCAGAATCCGGAAAGAAGGTTCTTCTCATCGAGAAGGGTCCCGCCTCCCTCGGTATGTGGGGCGGTACTATGATTCCCGGGTGGCTCGAAGGTAGCAACCTCACCCGCTTCGATGTGCCCGGTCTTTCTAACCAGATCTGGGCTGATGCCAACGGAATTGCCTGCAAGGATTTCAGTGCCATGGCCGGATGCATTCTCGGTGGTGGTACGGCTATTAACGCTGGTTTATGGTGGAAGCCAAACCCGGTTGATTGGGATTATAACTTCCCTGATGGCTGGAAGGCCGATGATATGGCTGAAGCTACTGATGCTGCCTTTGATCGTATCCCTGGTACCACTGCCCCCTCGCAAGATGGTGTCGTCTATCTTCCTCAACCCCGTGATTTGATCGCCGGTGCTCTTGAATCTAAGGGGTGGACTCAAACCGACGGTCTTACTCAGCCTACTCTTAAGAACCAGACGTGGACTCACACTCCCTACATGTTCTCCAACGGCCAACGTAACGGGCCTATGGGAACATACCTCGTCTCTGCCTCTGAGCGTTCCAACTTTAAGCTGTGGCTTGAAACTGGTGTTCGCCGTGTCATCCGTGAAGGATCCAAGATCACGGGTGTGGAAGTTGAGCCGTTCCTTCCTGGTGGATACAGTGGTATTGTTAAGCTTTCCGAGGGTGGTCGCGTAGTTCTTTCCGCTGGGACGTTTGGATCTGCTAAGATCCTTATGCGGTCTGGTATTGGTCCGCAGGATCAGCTGGAGGTGGTGAAGAACTCGGCTACTGATGGGTCTTCTATGATTTCCGAAGACCAGTGGATTAACCTTCCTGTTGGATATAATGTCCAGGATCACACTGGTACTGATGTTGTTATTTCTCACCCGGATATCCACTACTACGATTTCTACGCTGCGTATGACAACCCGATTGAATCCGATAAGGAGGCGTACCTTGGTTCGCGCACTGGGATTTTGACGCAGTCTGCTTCTAACTTGGGTCCTATCTTTTTCGAGGAAGTCACTGGGTCTGATGGCGTGACTCGTGCCGTCGAATGGACTTGCCGTGTCGAAGCCAGCGGTGGTGCTTCCAACGGTGATACCATGACTTGTAGTCAATACATTGGTCGTGGGTCCAAGTCATCTGGCCGCATAACGATTAACCAAGATCTCGACATGGCAGTCACCACGTCTCCCTACCTTACGGACCCCAACGATCAACCCGTCATCATCGACGATATGCAACGTGTAGTTGATGCCATCTCGTCCATCGACGGGGTCACCTTCATCCACCCTGCGCCGGGACAATCAGTCAGTGACTATGTCAACAGCATCTCAGCCACGTCATCCATGCGCTCAATCAATCACTGGATCGGCACCAACACCATGGGCACTGATGATGGTAGAACCGGAGGAAAGGCAGTTGTCGATACTGATACAAAGGTGTACGGAACTGATAACTTGTTTGTTGTGGATGCTAGTATTATTCCGGGGATGATCACAGCGAATCCTAGTTCGACGATTGTGATTATTGCTGAGAAGGCTGCCAAGCGGATTTTGGCTCTGTAGAGAGATTGGAGGGGTTTACATTTTATGATTGGGATTTCCTTGCATTGGGTTTGGTTTTTGCATTTTGTTTGGATGGATTTCATTGTATGTTTACTTTTTGGAGTAATTTAAGAATATGATATTTTATATTTGTGTTTTGTTACAGTAATAGTGAGGACCGAGGTTCAGTCTTGTTTTGAACACAAGTGAAGTAAACTCAAAACATGGCACTATTAAACCATATATCTTAGATATCTTGGATAACAAAAGTACACCTACTGTCTTCCCGTGCCCAGTCTAGTAGTCCCGCTCCACAGCTAGTTCTCTCTCCCGTATTTCACCTCAACATACAAAACAGTCAACATTGTTTCGCGATAAAACTTTATTCACGCACTCTCAAAAAACTCCAACAAGGGTATCAAATAAAAAAACAAAAAGAACAACAAAAAGATATCAACGCCGTACCACCCAACCATACAGGCGCCGGAAAAACGCCCGGAACCGCGACTTCTTGACCCTCTCCGGTGAGAACATAGCTGCCACCGCAAAGGCGTCAATCTCCGGATCTCCAATTTTAGCCTTCCCCTCCCGGAGCTTCTTGATATCCTCCGTGACATCCTTCATCCACCCGTCAACATCCGTGTAACGCGAAATTGCGTCATAGTCCCCAAGAGCCCATCTACCGTCAATATACTCAATGCTCAAAGCCAACTGTGCCGTTTTATATTTGCACAGCGCCTTGATGCCACTTTTGGCAACACTTTCGCTGCGCAACTTCGGAAGTACTGGGATGGTACCATTTCGATAGCCTCCGGGGTATTCAGGGTGGTGCTTATGGTGGATTCTCAGACGCATTATCCGCTTCGTCTCGTAAAGCTGGATCTGTACGTGGGATTGGCACGGGTACCGTACCATGGCGTCTTTTCCCTTGCTAGTGGACTTCTTTGCGTTGTTTTGAACGCAAACAAAGTTGAAATCCAGCGTCTTCGTCTTGTCCTGGATGTCTCCCAGAACAAAGTGGTAACCGCTGAGGCGACGTATCAACACCATAAACTCATAAACAGAGCCAACCATATCCGTGTTCCAAGTACTGGTCTCGATGTTATAGTTTCTGAACGGAACTTGTGACACAGTCGTGGTCATTGTATCGGGGAAGTCGATCGGGATATCGTTGAGACGCAAGTAGTAGTCTCCTCGGTGGACCTTTTCCTTCTTCTAAACTTCAGTCAGTTACTATTCACATTGCCAATGCCGCTAACAACTTACTATCCCCTTCCATGACTCAAGCTCATGGCAAAAGTCTGCCCATGGAACAATGAACTTCAGCCCAATGTGTTCCCAGCCTGTGTGAAGGCTGCAGACTGTACGACGGATATAGTATCCATCTTGAGGGAACATGTGAATGGGCACATAGTTCCAGCATTCTCTGCAGAAACGAACAATCTCTGCCTCATCTCCAGTGTGACGTTTAGACATCTCGCTCCGATTGTGCCTGGAAGCCATTGATGAAATATATGGAGTAAAAGAATTCAATACAGACAAGATGAAAGACTCGGATCAATTAACCAGTATTCAGTGTTATCTTGAACAATCAATTGAGAAAACTGTCGATGATAGTATGTTGATGCAGTCAAACAAAACAAACAAGATGATGGAAGAAGGTAAGAGTTTGCATTTCCCACTTCCGCAGCCTCACAACCTTTTTGACTTGCTTTCATTAATCTGAATTAGGCAATAACTCAACATTACTCTCACATATCATAAAATCTTGCAGTGCCTTCCCCATTTGAAATATATCAGAGGAAATAGGATGCCTAATCTACTCAATCACACCCCACACAAATGCAGTAACAAGAGACGTTGTTTGGCAAAAAGCATCGCATACCGGTAACGAGTCTTGATCTCTTCAAACCTGATACATTGTCCAACATTTCTGTGAGAAACTAAGTTGAAATAACATAAACATATTCTCACAGTCTTGTCGTTTCTGAGTTCATCCTTCAAGTGTAACGGATGTCGTTCAAGTAAACTCAATTACAAACCCACTAGCACAAGTACTAATACCAGTACTTAAATCCTGGGATATACCGTTCTTTCTCTAGTTCTTATTCATACATCTATCGCATCTTCAGAATTTCTCTTGGTATATCTAGAAGGCCATTCGGTACATGGGCGGAATATTCCGTTCAGCGGATACAATTCCGGTGTTCTGTGTGTGTAGGGTTGTCTAATCAGTAACCCTACCATTGAGTATTCGTCCCACCATGATGGAATTTGTTGCCACGATGCTGGTCATATTACACAAAAGATATCTAACACTCATTCAATGCACATAGCAATGACCATACAGGCAGGAGCTCCAGTATTTTCCATGGCCAGTCAACGGGTTAGAAGAGAAGATGGCTAGATCAATCATGGCAGTATCGTTATGAGCCGGTACATACCGCTTGGATACTAAACAAGATTGTGCTCCAACAGATGTTCAACGCGTTGCCTTCAAACCGACAAGATAAATCTATCATTCAACACATTCAATCATAATGACCTGTAGTTGGAACACTACTTAGACCGCCGCAACCATAAACAATTGTGTCAACTCCCAACACTACCACAATTAACATCACTCAAAACAACCTAGTCGGCCGTTGTTTAGTCCAACCCACGTTGCCCCCCAACCCTAGCCGCGTACATACAATGGCACGCATTGGCCAAGCCGTGCATGCGCCATGCGTGTTCACGTCTTTATAGATTTTTGGTGACCATCGTAGTCCAACTTTTCAACATCTATACACATTCAGGATACAGTCACCATAACTTTCCTCATTTTTAACTCCCCGTGGAGCCTTTTCTTGTCGCTCTTTTAGTATCACTTATTCCAACTGCAAGACTAGGCACGACTAGGGTCACTTGTTTTTGTTTTGTCTAGCCTTGGTAGTTTGCGATTTGCTATCCATTTACCAGCGCTACGCCGGGAGTCTGCCTGTTTTATTATTTCATTGACACCATCACGAAGTACCGCGAAACCATCACGACGCGGCTTTAATTATTCATAACCGAGTATCCTTTGAAAACACGTTTATACCGACGACTGATGTGCACGATCGATTCGTAAACCTCTACAAACACAATGGCCGCAGCTGTGGACACGGCGTATTTGGCCGGACACCTGGGGTTACCCGTGACTATTGTCGAAGCGCTTCCTTCAGATGAGGCTACGGCTTCTTTGTTGAGTGCTGTTGTCACAAAGGCACGAGAGTTTGACGAGCTCTATGCGGCGAAAATTCGCGTAGACATTGAATTGGAAAATGCAATCATCGGAACAGAGTCGAGATGTCAGTCTTTCAAAGCCACCACAGAGAAGACTCTTAAAGAGGTGGAAGAATTGAATCAAAAGTTGAAAGAGGAGGGTATGTAAACCGAAGTTGAATGTCACATAGGAACCAACATGCTAACCACGTTCCTACTATACTACAGAATCAGCTCGTACCGCCCTCCAAAATGAGCTCCAAGCTCTCAAATCCGCCAACGCCGATTCCGAGTCAACAATCCGCACCCTCCGTACACGCGTTGAAACACTTCAGGATTCAAACCGCGCCAACATGACCCTCTTTGAATCCCACAGCACTCGCGAAAAGGAAATCTCCGCTGAACTCGCTAAGCAACACGAGAAGAACGTCCAACTCACCAAAGAGGTTACCGAGCTTCAACAAGCTGCACAACTCGCCCAAAGCCAGACTAGTGCCGCTAAGTACAGAGCCGAGGTTCTTCAGCAGAAGTTCGCTTTGGAACAAAACACCTCCGAATTTCACCAGAAGGAGTGTGAGGCGAAAAAGGAAGAGCTGCAGAAGGTGCGGAGGGAGAAGGGCGCCAGAATTTCCGAACTCCAGCGCGCCAACGATGACTTCGCCGCCGAGATCGACTCGCTCAAGCGCACCGAGAAGCAGTTGAGAGACCGCCTCGAGGTTGCGCAAAGCAAGGCCGAGGACAACATGCTCAAGTTGCAACGCCAGCAGGAATCTTTCTCTCGCACCGAAGAGAGTTACAAGCAGGAACTTGAGAACCAGAGACGCCTTGTCGACATGTCGGATCAGCTTTCCCGCAAGCACCAGGATCGCCTTCACGAGATGGAGTTAGAAAAGGAGCGTGTACGGGATTCATTCGAGGCTGAGACAACGAGGGTGCGTGTTGAGTTGGAGAAGGAGCGGCGAAATGTGACCGAATATGAGTCCAAGGTTGCTGAGCTGGAGGCACAAATTGATGGGTTGACCGCTCGTCTTGAGAGTCAGCCTGCTGTTGCTGCTGGCGAGATACCAGTCACCCCCCGTCACAACTCTGTCCTGGGTCGTGCTGGATCTCCTTTCACTCCTGGTTCTCTCCGTCGGACTACGGGCATTACTGCCACCCAGGCCGTTGAAGAGATGTACAAGGTTAAGGGTCAATTGAAGAACGAGCAACGCCGGAATGAACAGCTCGCCACTCAACTGGATGAGGTTGTCTCCATGCTCGAGGCTCGGGCCCCTATGATTACCGAGTTACAGTCTGAGAATGACAGCCTGAAGGAGGAGCTTGGTCGGATGTCGGAGATGTCTACCGAGAATTTTGCCGAGCGTGATAATGCGGTACGGGCTGCCCGGAAGGCTCAGTCCACGCTCAACACCATGCAGGCCGAGAACAAGATCTATCAGGTTCAGATCCGTGATCTTTCCATCCAGATTCAGATGCTTGTGTTCTACAACGATGCTATTGAACGTGGCATGCAGCTGACTGAAGAAGAGCGTGTTCGCTTTGAGCAGCTGGCTCGTGGCGAGACCTCACCAGAGGCTCTTAATGACATGTCTGATACTCACCGTTTCATCACTGAGCGCTTCGTGGTATTCAAGAATATCCAGGAGTTGCAGGAAAAGAACATGGAGCTTCTCAAGATGAACCGTAATCTTGCCGATTCTCTTGAGAGTGACGAAGCGCTTGCTGCCAAGCGGAAGGCCGTAGATGACCATAAGCTTGTTGTTGACTTGCAGCAGGAGCTTCAGTATTTGACTGACGAGGCTCGCTCACTTAAGGCTACTATGGAAAGTTATAAATCTGAGAGAGATACTTTCCGTCGCCTGTTGCAAAAGAAGAGCGGTCCCTCGGATGTTGGTTCTGTGTTTGGCGGTGAAGGTAATGGCGAGGAGAGTAGACCCGCCTTGGCTTCTATTGAGACTGGTGACGATGATGAGCGTGTTCCCAAGTCTGCTTTGGCCCAGCTTCAGATAACCTTTGACAGCTTCCGGGAGGAGCAAACTTCCGTCCGTGAGACTCTTAACGGACAGATCCGCCAGCTCTCATCCGAGAAGAACAACTTGCAGTCTGAAATCGCCAAATACAACAGCCAGATCTCGTTTGCCTCTGAGCGTTTCGAAATGCTCCAGGGTAACTACGAGGCTATCAAGAGTGAGATGGTTGAGCTGCAGAAGCGCAACGAGACTCTGTCTACCGTTGCCGCTAAGCAGGATATCCGCACTCAGCAGGTTGCCGAGGAGTTGGTTGAGTCTAAGGGCTTGCTTGAGAGCATGCGTAATGAGACTGCTAATCTGAAGGCCGAGAAGAAGCTTTGGAAGGATATCCAGGAGAGACTTTCTAAGGACAACGAGGCGCTTATGGAGGAGAAGAACCGCCTTTCCAGTCTCCTTGCAACTCAGCAGTCTCTTCTCAACGAAAAGGATCTTTCTGAGGCCGAATCTCGTCGCAAGGCGCAAGGCCGGATTGAGACTCTTGAGACCGAACTGTCCAACACTAAGCAGAGCCTTGCCAAGGAACTCGAGGAGACCAAACAGTTGCAGCTCCGCAAAGAGTTCGACACTCGCGAGTTCCAGAAGCGCATTGACGAGCTTACCAAGTCTCTGTCTACTGTCCGTGAAGAGCATATCGCCGCCAAGACTACCCGCGATCAACTCAAGGCTCGTGTCGATGAGCTCACTATCAACCTGCGCAACGCTGAGGAGCGTGCTGTCCGGTTGGCTCCTAGACCAACTCCCAGACCCGGTATGGCTGTTGAGACTTCTCCCGATGAGGATGCCGAGCAGCGGATTCTGGAGCTTGAGAACGAGATGGGTGATTTGAAACGTGATCTCGATGTTGCCAAATCTCAGGTCGAGAACGCCAATGCCCAGGTTGAACAGTACAAGGCCATTGCTCAGGGTGCCGAGGAGTCATTGAACGAGTTGACTTCAACTGTTGAGATTCTTCAGGGCGAGATGGACAGGGCTACTGCTGACAAGGAGGCTCAAGTGAAGGAATTGACGCAGCGGGTCCAGGATATCTCTCAGGAGCTGGCGGCATCGAACTCTGAACTGAACACCTTGAGAGATAACCAACTTGAGGTGTCGAGACGTTTTGAAGACGAGAAGAGCATTCTGGACGATGAGATTAAGCGTTTGAAGGACCAAGCTTCCCGGTACCGCGAGGAGAAGAAGTACCACCAGCAGGACCTGCGTGCCCAGGCTGACATTGCTTCGCGCGCTCAACAGGACTACGAGGGTGAATTGGTTAAGCA
This sequence comes from Huntiella savannae, assembly GCA_001483325.1. Classification (NCBI taxonomy): domain Eukaryota; kingdom Fungi; phylum Ascomycota; class Sordariomycetes; order Microascales; family Ceratocystidaceae; genus Huntiella; species Huntiella savannae. Next base: position 73,222 of record LCZG01000090.1, read on the forward strand.
TGCCGAGGCTGCCAAGCTTGTCCAGTCCCTGCGTTCTGAACTGAACCGCGTCAAGTCTAAATCTGCTGAGCTCAAGGCCCAGGCTGAATCTGCCAAGGTTACTTTGGCCCAGAATGAGGCTTCTTGGGAGGACCGTAAGGTCCAGATGGAGAGAGAGATTGAGGAGCTTACTGCCCGCCGCGAGGACGTCAACCAGCAGAACAAGTTGCTCCACGAGCAACTCGACTCTGTTACTCAGCAAATCTCCAACCTTCAAGCGTCACGTGCTTCTGCGCCCGTCGAGGGTGATGAGCCCACCGGTGCCGCCCCCTCTGTTCCTGCTTCTGATATCGAGGGATTGAGAGAGTTAAACGTGTTCTTGCGCAAGGAGAAGGAGATTGCCGAGGTTCAGTTTGACTTGAAGACTCAAGAAGCTAAGCGTTTGATGCAGCAATTGGAGTATGCCCAAGGCCAGCTTGATGAGTGCCGCGCGAAGCTTGAGGCGGAGCGTTCCACTGCTGCGGAAACCTCCAAGTCTACCATGTCCCACCAAGATATCATGGCCAAGCTGAACGAGCTTAACCTCTACCGGGAGAGCTCCGTGACCCTCCGGTCAGATATCAGCAATCTGCGTAAGACACTTGAGCGCAAGTCCGAGACTATCAAGGAACTCCAGGGTCGTCTGTCTCCCCTTGAGGCTAACGTCACTGAACTTACTACTCAGAAGTCTTACCTCGAAGATGAAATCAAGCAACTCCAGGAAGACCGTGACCGCTGGCAAAAGCGCACTGAGGGCATCTTGACCAAGTATGGCCGTGTTGACCCTGCTGAACAAGATGAGCTGAAGGCCAAGGTGACTGAGCTGACCGCTGCCGTTGAAACTGCCAAGGCCCAGTGTGAGCCATTGCGTCTTGCTGTTGCTGAGTTGGAGGCGGAGAAGTTGAAATGGGCGGAGACTAGAGAGAAGATTGTGGCGCAGGCTAAGGAACGCAGTCGTAAGCTGACCAGTGAGAAGTCCGAGGTCGTTGCTGAGAAGGTTGCTGTTGAGGGTATGTTGGATGGCGTTCGCGAGGAGCTTAATGTTGCCAAGGGGGCGTTGGCCACTGCCCAGGCAACTGTTACTAGACTACAGGGCGAAGTTTCTACTCTCCAGGGCCAGCTTGCTACTGCCAATGCTGCCGCTAGTGCTCCGCCAGTTCCTGCTGCTGCAGGTGATTCCATGGAGGCCGTTTCTGATGAGGCGGCTGCTACTATTGTGACCTTGGAGAAGAGAGTCAAGGAGTTGGAGGAGGAGCTCAAGATTATCACGGAGGCCAAGGGTGCTGCTGAGACTCAAGTTAAGGAGTTGAAGGAGAAACTCGAGTCTGCTGATACTGAAAGATCTGCGGCTTTGGAGAAGTTGGAGGCCGCTAACGCTGTTGTTGCCGCTGCTTCTACTACCGAGAAACCTGCTACCTCTGCCCCTACTCCTGTTCGCCCCGATACTAGTGCGACTCCAGAAACTGCGACTCCCGGTAACTCTGACTTGGAAGCTCGCATCCAAGCTGCTCAAGCTGAGGCTTCTGAACTCAAGGCCCGCCTGCAAGAGAACGAGGCGAAGATGACGGAGACTCTTAAGGCGCGCAGCGATAAGATGCGCGAGGCTCTTAACAACAGGCTCAAGGAGACCAAGCAAAAGCTTATCGAGGAGTTTGATGGCAAGTTGAAGGCGGAAGTTGATGTGAGAATTGCACAGGAGAAGATTATTTGGGAGGCCGAGAGAGGTGCGGATAGGGCTGAAGAGATGTCGCCTGTCAAGATTTCTGCGGTGCCTGCCAAGCCTGACACTACCGGTGCCGCCCCAGCCATGGACTACGAGGGCGTTTGGAACCATATTAAAGGACTGTCCGATGAGGATACTCGTGCTTTCTTACAACAACACCCTACTCTGCGTACCATCATTTCCCACAACCTCTCCAAGCAAGTCACTGCGGAGACGGCCAAGATCAAGACGGAACTTGAGACGACTGTTAAGTCCGAGTATGAGGGGAAGATTGCCCAAGCTCGCGAGCAGGGACAGTCCATGGAGGCAAAGAAGAACACGGTCAAGATGAACATGGCCGAGAACAAGATGCGTGGCTTGACCTTCAAGCTCGACCTTGTCGAGACTGCGGCAAAGGAAACGCCCGAGAAGCCAGTTGGTGAGGTCTGGACTAGTGTAAAGGACGCAAAGCCACCGCCTGTTGTCAAGGCTAAGCCTAACGGGGCTGCTACGACTGGTAAGTACATTTTACGGGTAGATGCACGAGATTCGAAACTAATGGTTTTTTTAGCAGCGGGTGTAAAGCCTGTTGGGGCGAATGTAGCGGTGGCTAATGCGGGAAGCCGGATGGTGGGTGGTGTTGCGGGCGGTCAGACGACAGCTGCAGGCGGGAATGCCACGACTGCACAGACTACTGCGGGCCAGAAGCCACCGTCGATCCCAAGACCTAGCTCTGCGACGTCGACTACGTCTGGTGTTGCTGCACCTCCTGCACCTCCTGCAGCTTCTACCACGCAGTCTGCTCCTGGAAGCTCGATTCCAGTTAACCCATTCGCTTCCAACATTCCCGTCGGACAAGGCAAGCCTCCTGCGAACCCTTTCTCTACGCCCGCACCAGCTACTCAAGGTGCTGCTACTCCGGCTCAAGGTACTGCTGCTGCCGCTCAGCAAGCGTCAGCAGGTCCTAACGCCGGGCAAAGAAGTGGTCTCCCGGTGATGCGCGGTGGCGCCCAACAAAGGGGTCGTGGCAACGCGCGTGGCCGTGGCGGGGCGGGCGCAGGTCGAGGTGGGATGAACCCCGGGGCGACGGACTTCCAGCCGGGCAGCAAGAGACCAGGTGAAGGCGGTCAAATGGGTGCAGGCAAGAGGCCTAGAGGGGCGCATTAGGCGCATAGTTAGAGTGTAGTTTGGGCATCTTAGTGCGGGTGTCACGGAAGGATATTTCTTTTGTTGGCGTTGGTTGGGTTTATGTTTGTATTGATTTTGTTTGTTTGAATGCATGTACTTTTTATTTGCCGGAATGAAGGACTCGGAAATATGTGATATTGGCAAGGCGTTGACGGCGGTAGGGCAAATGTGGAAACGAGAGGCCTAATGACGGATTGCTGCAGGTGATTGTCCTTGCTTATTTTCACCTGAGGCGCGAAGATTGTAGATATATAAAGTGAGCTGTCACGTCGTTTGGAATGTGCCGGATTGAGTGAGACATCAAGACATCAAGTACGACAACAATGGATTTACGCTTACTTATGAATCCTGTGACGGAGCGGGGATACGCTGGACATGGAGCGGACACAGTTTGCAAGTACATGACGGTCCCGGAGTTTCCTCCGACTCCGGAGGTTGTTGAGCGGAGGGATACTTATTTCGATATGCCTGTGTTGAATGTCCCAATGACACCACCGGATAGTCCTCGACCGGCGGGTAGTCCTGGACCGGCGGAAAACCACGCACACTCACACGCACACGCACAAGTAAAACAACCACCACGGCGCAAGCCAAGGTAAGATATACGTTTCTGTCATTCAATAACGCCCACTAACAAAACATAGCCCGAAAATCCCATGTCCTTATTGCGGCCATCTATCAAGTACAACACGCGATATGCACCGCCACGCAACCAGACATGCTACAACTATGGAAGTCTGCGTTTGTAGCTGTGGTGAGACCTTTACTCGCGACTATAACCTACGACGTCACGTGCGAAGACGAGGTGGTGAATGTTGGTTTCTCGGACGAGTTAGGACGCGAAGGCATGGAGGACGCATATTGGCGGGGTCTTCACGGTGGTGATTGTATATATAGAGGTATTAGATTTGATTGGAAATGACATAACGATCGTGATATAACTAAATAGAAAACTAAACAGACACAGCGGCAAGTTCCTTCTCCTTCCTCTGGAAAATCTGCTTCAACATACTCTTCTTCTTTTCCTTCTCTTTATCCTCCTTCTCACTCTTTTCCTTGTCTTTCTTGTCTTCCTTTCCTTTCCTACTTGCGCTGGATGAACTACTCTTCACTGACACAGTACTCTTGGCAGAGGACTTAGCCGACGATGTGGAAACAACAGACTTGGCACGGTCCCGCTCCTTTTCACGCTCTTTTTCAAGTTTCTTGGCTGCTTCGGCGGCTTTTCGCTCAGCGCGACCTGACGATACGGGGGCTTTGATTGACTTGGAGCGCGTAGGGAGGGCGGTCGAACCGCTGTGGGAGGAGACGTAGCTTGAGGAGGCGACGCTTACACTCTTGCTTCGGGAGATGGAACTGGCGGAGTCTCTTGATCGTTCCTTGTCACGGCGGGATGTCCGGGAGGATTTGGAGACAGAGGAACCCGCGACGGATCGGTGACTGCGGGGGTTGAAGCCGACGTTGGAAATGGAGTCGTCGGGGTCGATGCTGGCGCTGTAGGCGGCGGCGCTGGCGGAGTGGCGGTTTTTTCTGGAGTGTGGGATGAATTCGCTTTCGGCGTCGTCACTTACGACACTTTCGGGGACACCTCTCATCCACCGTTCAATTCCGGACAGCTCAGTTACATCATCTAGCATAGGCTGCTCAGGCGCTCCGACGAGTGATGACTGACGGGGAGCAATCGCCGGCATGGTCTGGCTACGGATCATGGGGGGCGCGGTAGATGCAACGGGCATGGGAGTCTTGGCTACGGGGGCTTCACCTTGCCACTTCTTGATGATCTTCCAACCACCAAACATAACCACGGTGACACCGACGGCGGCGGTGGCGCCGATGAGGAATTGGGGACTGGCGAGGAGAGCGAAGACTGCGGGAGAGCCGGAACGGATGAGGGTGAGGATTCCGGGGGAGAGTTTGCCGAGGATGGAGGATAGTTCGGCTAGAGTTAACGCTACGGCGGCGGCAGCTTCTGGGTTTTCTTGTAAATGGGAGATTATGCCGGTGGCTGTGTGGTGGATACAATGCGCTTCGTCTAGTAGACTCTCTACTGTGCGAATCAACGACTTGACTTCCTTCTCATCTTGCATGATCTTGGCCACTGCCTCGGGATCCTCAGGTACCTCAACTGGTTCTTCCCATTCAACGAGGTCTTCTCTCTTAGCTAGATCCGGTGGTAAACTTCCATAGGCAAGGTCATCTTCCTCTTCACTGTGGACTTCCGAAACCGCTGATGGCCGGATAGCAACTGTTTGCGGACGCGCAGTAGCATCACTAGCGCGAGATGTAGCCTCCGACTCTACCACGGAGAAAGCAGGACGTGACACCGCCATATCACGTGGGGCAGTCTCAGCATAGGGAGCCCGGTATTTAGGCGGGGGGTTGGCGTTGTGAGCGCGGAGGGCAGACGCGGTTAATGCCGACCCGGTACTTGCGGAGGAGGCGGCACTGAATACGGTAGAGGGGGCTGAAGAGGATCCGGCAGAGGAGGAAACTACACTGGAGGTACCACGGCGAGAGGACCCGGAAGACCGCTTTTTGGATTTACTGGCGCGGGTGGAGGAGCTCCGGAGGGAAATGAAGGATTTGTTGTCATCTTCGAGATAAAGACGGGCAGCGCGAGCTTTTGGATCTGAGTCGACATCGGGGTAGTAAGAGATGCGTTTCCGTAGCGGCGGGACAAAGTCTTGTTCCTCGGAGGCGTCGGATGACGCTTCACTTATGGCATCGGGGACACGGGTGGGCGCAGAGAATGTTTGGGCTCTTTTGATTCCGGGAGTTGGTGTGGTGGGACTGGTGGGCTGGGAATTGCTTTGTTTACGAATGTGTTTTATGGCTTGACGACGATCCGTGTACTTTGTCGATGCCTCTTTCCAAATGTTAAGCAGTTGACGGCCCTGATGGAGGTTAGGTTAGGGTGTGTTGGGTTAGGGTTGCCAAGGGGCTTCTTCTAGAAAAACTTACGGTGGAAATGATCTTGCCGGAGTTGTTGATGATGGTGACGGTTTCCTCGAATGCCATTTTGGTAATTGGTTAAAGTGGATATGAAGGGAGGGATTTGGAGGGTAGATTGGATGGGACGAAGAAGGGAAGGGGCATTTATATGTAGTAGCTGCAGTTGACTTAACCCCCTTTGGTTGGTTGGGTCGTTGGCTGGTAGACGGGGATGTGTAGGAGGAGGAGGAGGGAAGCGACGCATGCATATGCACGGTGTAGTGGCGGGTATGGCATGAGAAAGAAGAGGGGAAGGGGCCAATCTATACGTGGGGTCTCTATATCTACTTATACTCGCACATACTGCATCAGGTGTGACTGTTCTTACTCGCCTTGACTAGCCAAGTCATGTGAAAACAGGGCGACCATCTACCCAAGTTCCTTCCTCACACAAGGTACATCAGCCGTTCTTTCCGGACTTGCATCTGCATACATATGTACACACATACATACATACATACATACCGAGCTGCCTGTCTTGTTCTCCGTACCCCCACATGCAGGCGGTGAGCGGGCCACCAGGACTCATTCGTCTTAGCTGAAGGCCCCTTTTCGGCTTGTCGTTGCCCGGTGCAATATTATGCGTTTATATGCAAGCACTTGTCGCCGACACGACAGGAATCCGACGTCGTGGTGGCGAGATGGAATGGATACGTACGGAAACATTGGACGGGGCGAGTGGATACTGAGGCGATGACTTACGGTACGTACTGTATGTATGCGTGTACGTATATATGTAACTGCCCTTTCCCATGGTGCGTTATCCACCTTGGATGTAGCCTCGTTAGTTCTGTATGTATCAAAATGTCTGGATGCGGAAAAGTCTATGAGGACGCCCCTGCTCTTTCTAGCCACCATTGATACATGTATACAGTCCAAGCGCCTGCCATCCCTTGTCAATGATTCTTTGCTTCAAAGTGCATCAATTGATTCTTTTAAATCCGCCGCCAACCCAACCCACTGGCCGGCCCAAAAGCCTGACCTGACCTCTTTAGTTACTTTACCCAACCCACACAGGATCTCCATGTAACAACCGCCCTGTCGCCCTGGCATCACAGGTAACAGGAGAAAAAAAAAACCAACTAACCCAGCCTAACCGCCCCAACCAGTCATGTTTCGGCCTAACCGGTCCAACCAATCAGCGTCGTCGGCGCCGGCGCAGCGTCAATGGGGGAGAATCGACGAATGCGACGGATTGTCGTGGATGCGGTAGCTGCATGTTGGATGGCCAATGGTCGACGTACAGATCGTTAAGGTCGCTGCCTGCATCATGCGAGGGCTAGCTATAGCTTGGTGGATCTTGAAGTGGAGTGGCGGTCTGGGATATTGCATGATGGATGGCTAGGGTTATATCGATTAGATAAGATATGAATTATTTTTTGATATTACATGGGAGTTTTTGAGGGTGGCAGTTGGTGATTCTGGTGATGATGGAGTATACTTTATAGTCATATATATAAAATGGCACCTCCTAAACGCAAAAACGCCCCTGGGGCTCAGAGAATCGCGGCTAAGCGCGCGAAGGTGAGCAAGGAAGCGGCCAGTGGAGCTGCGGGCGCTGGCACGACGATTTCTCTCGGTGCAGTTAAGACGGATGACGGGGAGAAGGGACGCATTGTGGATGTTAACCAGTTACCTTGGGATAGCATTGATGATATGCTGGATTTGCAGGTTGTTGAGGGCGTTGAAGTCATCAAGGAGGGTGATGGTGTTAAATTTGTTGTGGGTGGTCAACATAATGTGAAGGGAGTTTCTAGTGTTTTGGAGGGAAAGAAGAAGAAGAAGGTTAAGAGGAAGACTGAGGAGGTTGAGGCCGAGAAGACGGAGGAGAAGACGGAGGAAAAGAAGGAGGACAAGAAACCTAAGAAGGAAAAGAAGAAAAAGAACGATAAGAAACCCGCCCCGGCCGCCGAGCCCGTCTCCGAAGCTACCGCCTCTTTCAACGTCCTTTCTAATCTCCCCGACGACGACGCAATCTCCTCATACACCACCGCCTGGCACCCTCTCAACCTAATCCCCGACCTCCTCGCGCCCCTCGCCCACCTACAATTCGCCAATCCCACCGAAATCCAACGTCTCTCCATCCCGCACATCCTCGCCGGCCGCGACGTCATCGGTAAAGCCGCCACCGGTACCGGTAAAACACTGGCGTTTGGTTTGCCGATTTTAGATAAATGGCTGAGTCAGCAGGAGGAGGTGATTCTGGATGCGGATGTTGAGGAGGAGGGGAAGAAGTGGACGGCGGAGAACCCTAAGACGCCGGTGGCGTTGATTTTGAGTCCGACGAGAGAGTTGGCGAGACAGATTAGTACGCATTTGGATAGGGTGGCGGAGAAGCTTTCGCCGAGACCGTATATTTGTTCGGTTACGGGGGGGTTGGCGGTTGTGAAGCAGATGAGACAGCTTGCGAGAGCGGATATTGTGGTTGCTACGCCGGGACGTCTGTGGGAGTTACTTTCTGATGGTGGCCCGTTACTTTCTGCCTTTAAGAAGATTCAGTTCTTGGTTATCGATGAGGCTGATAGACTTCTTGCTGATGGTTCCTTCGAAGAGGCCGGAAGTATCCTTGAGGCTCTTGATAGACCGGAGTTACTCAATGGACAGCCAGTGGAGATCGAAGAGGGTGGCAAAGCTAATGTTAGACAAACTCTGGTTTTCTCTGCTACGTTGTCCAAGGCGTTACACCAAAAGCTTGCTGGAAAGGGAAGGAGGGCAGAGACTGCTGAGGAGAAGTCACTTGAGTATCTTGCCGATCGGTTAAAGTTCCAAGATGAAGATCCTGTGATTGTCGATGTTTCTCCGGCTGCTACTATGGCTGCTGGGTTGAAGGAGGGTCTTTTACAATGTCCTGATGCCAATCAGAAGGATCTGTATCTCTATGCGCTTTTGGCTTTACAGGGTGGGAAGAGGACGTTGGTGTTCACGAATGCTATTAAATCGTGTAAACGCCTGGTTCCATTCCTTGCCAATCTGGGATTTGAGGCTAAGGCTTTACATTCTACCATGCTTCAAAAAGCTCGTTTAGCCGCCCTTGAATGGGTCGCCTCAACTAACAATAACCGCCCTCGTATCCTTGTCGCCACTGACGTTGCCGCTCGTGGTTTGGATATTCCAAGCATGGATACTGTTATCCACTACCACGTTCCTAGAACAGCCGACACATATGTGCATCGCTCAGGTCGTACAGCACGTGCCCAAAAGAAGGGTATCTCAATCCTTATTTGCACGCCCACTGAAGCCACTGCTACCCGTCGACTCCTCGGAAAGATCCACGACACAGGAAAGAAGGATGCACTTTCGGAGATTGCCACTGTCCAGGTCGACCCAAGAGAACTAGCGCGGTTCAAGAAGAGGGTGGAGTTAGCTAAGAAACTTGCTGATGCTACTAGTGTGCAGAGTCGTGGGGCGAAGGAAGAGAATTGGTTGAAGAAGGCGGCGGATGAACTTGGTGTTGTTTATGACTCGGAGGAACTTAGTGAGGCGGAAAGAAGAGAAGGGAAGGGTGGCGGGAGAAGAGAGAAGGAGAAGCAGCTTAGGGGTCTTACTAAGGCGGAGTTGGAGGGCGTTAGAGCTGCGCTTAGAGTGGAGATGGATATGGAAACTGTCGGGAGACGGAGAACATATGTTCCGGGTCAAGATATCACGGAGTCGGAAAGTATTTGGTGGGTTTGATATGATATGCACAAGAAATGTATATGATAGATTATTTGTTTGTAATACTCAAAAGTAAATTCATAGTCATGTAAGAACATGTCCCACCAGTCCTGTTACCCTTTTCATGGCATCTCATCCATCGTTACTTAAATCACATAAATGAAATCCGGGCGGTTATCGCCCATCTCGTAAATCTCCTTCTCGGTCTTCCCCTCAATCCAGTGATCTCTAAGACCTTCCAGACGCTTCTTATTCTCCCGCTTGAGAAGCCACATCATAAGAACACTACCAAAGCATACGGAAATAGCAAAGTAACCAAGGATAGTGCCGTGACCGGCAAAGTAGCGAGGCCCGTCGAAGAAGATGTTGGAGGATACAACTCCGTTGATGTTACCCCAGCCGATGATAAGTCCCATGACAATACCACGCTTGTACATACCCTCAATGTTATTCGCAATCCAAGTAAGCGAGATGGGAATGAGAGCATAGGTACCAGCGGCGCCGAGGAAACATCCGGTGTATTGGACGGCTGGGTCTTCGGAAATCATAATCATTAGGAATCCGGCGATACCGAGGAGACCAAGGGGCATCTGGAAGATACCACGCTTGTTGATTCTGTCAGACCACAGACCACAGCCCATGGTGGCTAACGCCGCAACAACGTACGGTGGCACGGAAAGAAGCTGGTTGCGAATGACGCTGTCAGCTGTGGTGAAGGACATGTTGGAGATGATAGAGGGGAGGAACAGGGAGAACGAGTACATGGGCATAAGAGCACCCATGTACACCAAGGCGAAACCATATAGTTTCCAGTCCTTGAATGCCTGCCACATGTACTTCATATCAAACTGCTCGTCATGGCTAGAAGCCTGGTTATCAGCAGAAAGTCTGTACAAGACTCTTTGACGATCTTCAACAGAGAGGAAGGTAGCGGTGGCGGGGAAATCGTGCACCATCCAGAAGGACATGAAGCCAATGACAATCGTAGCACCACCTTCAAGCATGAAAATCCACGCCCAGCCTGGATATCCACCGATGCCATCCATCTCCGAGATACCCGCGGCAAGAAGACCGCCAAAGGACCCAGCAATGGCAGCCGACGAGAAGAAAATGGACATGCGCGCACCGAATTCAGACCGCTTATACCAGCAGGAAAGGTAATAAGAAACACCCGGGAACAGACCTGCCTCGGTAAGTCCCAAGAAGAATCTCGTAGCCATCAAACCCTCCCAGTTCTTAATGAAGCCCATAGAAAGCATCGTGCACCCCCAAAGAAACCTATTGTCTTAGTTAGCCCCTGCACCGCAAGGAAAAGTGGAACCAACATACATAATCAACGGGATAAACCGACTAGGTCTCATGCGCTTCAACAGAACATTGGCCAACGGCTCGAAAATCGAATACGAGACGAAGAAAATTGACAGAGCCGCGTTATATTGCGATGTGGACATGGGAATATCCTTTGTAAGATGGGCGACCTTTGCGTTTCCAATGTTGGCGCGGTCAAGGAAGGAGACGAGGTACAGGAAGCAGAGCCAGGGCATCAACGTCCAGTCAATTTTGCGCATAAGTTTTTTTTGCTGGCAAGAGTTAGTTTAGGGAATAGACTTGGCGAATAGGAGGGGAAGAAAATTACCATTAGAGCCCGTTCTTCCTCAGACTTGCCGGCGTCTGGATCCGGGAACTCATTTGTCTGGGCGTAGGAAAGAGCTACATCTCTCTCTTCAAGAGTAGGTTTCTCACCACCGGAGAGAGACCCGTTGTTACTCGGCGTCTTGTTCATTGTATATGTGTATAGGTATCTGGGTAAAATATAATTCGAATAGTCTGATAATCCAAGAACCAAAGCTAATCCAAGACAGCGCGAGACACCCCTCTTTATACCCGCGGCTCTAGTCCCAATCCTGCAACTTCCACCTTCCACCTTTCACCTTCCCCGCCAACATCATCCGCTACACATCTCACCCTCCACAAACATCCCAAAATCAAAGCCGCACGTAACTTCCTACAAACCCATTCATCACAAAGAGCTATCTCCATCTCCATCACCGCATCAAAAGGAAACAACCCCAACGCCAAGACATTCAAAATACACACCCCCCTGCCTTGATTTTCTCCCAGCACACCACCCAAAGCAGCAACCTGAACCGCTCCACATGCCAAAAGTCTCCAAAATTAACCCCGTGACCTCGCTACACCCATCGCGCTTCCAATATCCCTCTGCTCTCCGCCCAATCAGCACGGTCTCATCTTCAATTACGGCTTATCTACCCCAGATTTCAACACCCCTGATCCTGGTTACCCCAACTTACGCCGGTAATCGTTTGCGCCCGTAACGTCCCCAAGGTCCTTGCAAGATTGATAATTCAATGTGAGATGACATGAGAGGGCAGGGAAGCTTCCCCAACGCGGCTGTTGAAAGAGGAAGAATAGGCAAGAAGCCTCATCTTTTCCCCCGCATTTCACGCCTTGAGATGAATACTCCAATTTCCTTACTTGGCGGTGACGAAATGGAAAAACGGTCCGAGGGAACCTACTTCAATAACAATCCAAAAAGTCTATCTATGTGTTTGCCCACTCAATATCAATGCATGTCAGATTCTCCTCCACGCGGCGGCGCCTGAATTATCTGCTTTCAGCCATCAAATACATTACGCTATTTGCCGTATGCCCCAAGTATCCACCCGTAACAGCCTAACCAAATCCGTAGAGTGTCTCATTCCCCGCATCTTACTCTGCTGCAACAACTGTCTCTGTCTCACCCCTTTCCTTGTATCCCCCCAGATCAGTAACTTCTTAGATATCCAACCCACTAGTTTGCACTTGCCACTTACTCCTCTCCTTCTACAACCAGCCCCTCTAAAACAGCAACAGCACGCCGCCCCTCATTTTCCCATCGATTAACCAGCCCCTCACATACTTCCCGCATGCGCCCTTCAGCCAGTCCCGCATTCCAGTATACCCATTCCTCTACCGTCATTTCTAATTCCTGACTGGAAAGCTCCCCCCCACTAGCAAGTAACTTCCCGCCTTCAGAATCTCCCGTAAGCCCCTGCAACTCAACTCCTGCTCCTGTCAATTCTTCAAACACCTTATCAACATCTGCAGTCGTCCATGCCGTGCGACTCCGCACATCCGTCATTACCGTACGCTTACTCGGCGACAACGGTATATAACTCCTACTTCTTGACGGTGTACCAACCACAGGAGCAGGTATCCCCACCGCGCGTGTAGCTACTGATAGTCCCGGGGGCGGCGCCTTTTTGCCACTCTTCACCGCTATCGACATAACGTTCTCAATGCTCCTTCCCATGTCACCTGAATGCCGCTCGTCCCTTGAGCCCGCGTCATTCGGAAACACTCGATCCTTTTGATTTGCGGCCCCACTAGGGGATCCAGCGCGTCTTGCAACCCCAGTCGGGGACAGTGCCCTAGACGCTGCCGCTGGAGATTGATTTCTCGCGCCTGGCGATAAAGCACGAAGTCTGGGAATGCCAGATGGGGTCTCTGACCGAGGTGGAAGTTGTTGCTGCACGATCCTTTCGGGTGAAACAGGGCCATCTGTTCGCACAGTTTGTTGCTGTCTTTGCTGGCCTTCCTTGGCAATCACATCTTTTTTACCCGGCGACGCTGGTCCAGAGGGTAGAATAACCGGCGCCGGTATAGCAGTGCCCTTCTTCTTATTGCCTGCTGTCAGACCAGTCTTCTTCTTCTTCCCCTTGACCGTGCCTGTTGGAACGGAAGCCATCAGCGAGTCGTCGTCAGTATCAGCATCCTGTTCAATGAATCCAGAACTCGCCGTATCATCCAGTACCACCGCTGCATTAGATTTTGCCGTAGTATTCCCCATCTTACCCCTGCCAGCGTTGTTTGTCCGCCTGGCCGCTTGAGCCTCGTCTCCCTGGTCCGTTGTACCGGATAAATCCACATTTTCCGGAGCCCCGCTCATTCCAGACTTGGCCTTACCCTTAGTCTTTCGTTTCTGGTCGTTTTGTAGCGTTGCACTGGATTTGCCTGCTCCAACCCCGTCATTTGGAGCATCTACGAGCTCAGATGTCGCAGTGACATCGGGCAGCGGTGAGCGCCTTGGCTCCGGGAACCGTTCCATTTGCTCTTCCATCTCCAACCCGGACAACGAATCCTCACCATCCTCCTCGTGAATTACGCGAGGGGATTGCTCAAACAAGGAAAAGCTAGCCGGTTGCATTTGTATCGCTGGTGACCGGACTGGCGAGCGGATCTTGGGGCTGATGATGCCATTAACCGACGGCTTTGTGCGAATCACTTTAGGACTCATCATACGGCGCCCAGCCAGGGACTCCTCGTCGTTTCTAGCAACACTCTGTGACCTGTGACCTAGAGCGCTTTCAGGCCGACGGCCCAATCGTGACCGAGATCGACGCTCAGAATCCGAATCAGCACTAATGTCATCTTCATCCGAGAACCGATCCAAATCAGCCTCCAATCGAGCGTCCAGCTCTTCGTCCGCCGGCATTTGAGCATCTTCGACTGCCGACATGAAGGATACACCACTAGAATCTCCTCTTGAGTCCCGACTAGATTCTCTTCCAGCCTTTTTGCGTCCGCCCCTCTTTGGTGCAATTGGTTCCATTGCTGATAACACTGAAATATCCTGGGTCGCGTTATTAGCGAGACTAGTCTTGCTGGCTGCCCGCTTCCTTGTCGTTCTCTTTGCTGGCATTGGCTCAATAGCTGATAAGACTGACATATCTTGGGTTCCCGTGCTAGCGACACTCGCTACACTGCCCCCTCTCTTTCTAGTCGTCTTTTTCGGCGCCGGAGCCACCAGTTCCGAATCCTCAACAGCTTCACTGGTCCGCTTCTTCCCCTTGGCTGACGCTCGTTTCCCCTTGACCGGGGGTGCTATCTCTTCCGGTTCCGGCGTCAATTCCGGCTCTGGCACAGCCGTGGGTTCTACCTTCTTAGACCTTCCCCTACGACCCTTTGCTGCTGGCTTCTTCGTCGTTGATAACTTGCGGGACAGTGTTGAGTGTGTAGACATGACGCTGTCCTCCATCGCTGTGCTGTCCATAGATGGCATCTCCGAGATCGCTGTGTTGTCTGCAACTGAGATGATTGAATTGTTGGCTGTAGCTGAGGACCCCCTACGTCCACGCTTTGGTTGCTTATTCAGCGCCACAATCATTTTACACCATGAGCTGCGTTTTTTGTGTTCGTATCTATGGCCACCGTTGTTAGTTGTTTCTCCTCATTCCTCGCTTTTCAAAGGAAACTCACAGTGGCCGATCTCCCTCTTCCCATCCGTCCAATGCCAGTCCACAATACAGGCAAGTAGTCATATCATCACTGTCTTTCGTTGGTGTGAATACCCATCCACCGTCCACTAAATCATCCACGCCCCAATCCCAATCTTGATGCGGCCAGAGGTCAAAAGTCTCTCTTCGTGCCTCCACCAATACTTCATCTAATGGATTCATTTTATCCTTTCCCTCCACCTCCATTTCCACCGCTTTAAGCAATGCCCACGCACAGTTTGATGTATGCTTCACATGCTCAGCTAGCGGGTCATCCCCCTCTTCCCATCCATCCAGGCCTTTTCCGCATTGGAAACATATAGTGAGGTCGAGATTCGTTGTCTTAGGTTCGAAAAACAACCCAGCCGCTGCCATCTATCGTAGAAATATGCGTCAGCACTGATCACCAGAAAACATTATATCCCCTCCTACTTACGTCCTTAGCTTCAAGACTACTATGTGGCCACCGCATAATCTTGCCGCCACGTCCCTTCTTCTTGGGGCTCACGAAACTCTGTAACCGCGCCTCATAGGTTATGAAGTTGGGATGCGCAACCATTTTGTATGTGTATGTGTTATGTATCTAAGTATATGAATCGGAATGTCGAGTCTGGTTGTGCCAATTGCTATTCGCCCGTTCGTTCGCTCGGCTTCGGTCTCGGCTCAATCGTGAATTCGTGGACGAGTCGCAAGTCTAACAAGTCTGGTGTAGATGCTAATGCTGGTGCACAACTCGTAGTAATATCAATTAGAAATGTCGTCAAAGAAAAACAAAATCGTGGATAAGGAACAAAAATGCTGTTGCTATGCGCATTGATTGACTGATTACTACCTTCTGTCCTTCCAGAAGCCTCAAAATCTTAAAGTCTGAGGACTTAAAGCCGTCCTTCAAATCAATTGTGGGTCCATTCCTAACTGTAAACAGCAACTACACAACACACACGCGCCTGTATTTACTTTCTACATGGGTCAACCAATCATTCAACACGTCACAGCATAATCCCATTTAAGCCTGTATTACCCTAACCCTTGCATTGTTTGTAGTATCATCATAACTTGTATTGATTTCATTATTATTCCCTTATTCCGACACTCCCAACTCCTTGTAAAACGCCTCAGAGCTAGGCTTACGCCCCAGGAACTCCTCCAACGTCTTCATCTCTTCCTGGCTACCACCCTTCTCCAAGACAGTGTGACGGTACCGGCGACCCTCCTTGGTGTTCATGGGGTCATTCTTGAACACACTGTAGAACATGTCCGTGGAGTACACCAGAGAAGAGAGGTAACCGTAGTATCCGGCGTCGTAACCACCCATCAAGTGTCCAAACGTCGCTTGACCGTTACCCCACGTGTGACCCTCACCCTGAGCCTCGGGTCCAGTCAGACCAGAGATCTGAGCGCGAAGCTCGTTGTACAGCGCAGATGTGTCAGTAGCTTCAAGATCCTCGTGCGACTTGGGCGTGTGAATTGCCATGTCGTAGATACCAAAGTGGAGCTGGCGAAGATTGAACAGGGCACCATTCACGTGCTTAGTCAAGATCAGCTTTTCAATGAGATCATCTGGAATAGACTCGCCTGACTCGACATGCTTTGACAGACGCTTCAGCACTAGAGGAGTCCAGCACCAGTTTTCAAGCATCTGCGATGGGGCCTCAACAAAGTCCCGGACGGTGTTGGTGCCATGGAAGCGACTGTACTTAGTGCGGCCAGACAGGTCGTGAATACCGTGACCCAGTTCGTGGAAGAGCGTGACAACCTCCTCGTGCTTGAGAAGCGAGGGGCGCGCGGCAGTAGGCTTGCTGAAGTTGCACACAAGAGCAGTGGCAGGGAAATGACGAGAGCCATCCTTCTTGAGGAAACCTGGTTGGAGGTTGAAGTTGGCAGCATGGCCGTACTTGCCTGGGCGCGGGTGCAGATCCAGGTAAAGGTAACCAACAAAGCCATCGCCCTCCTCGGCATCATCCCACACAGAGAACAAAATAACATCCTCGTGCCAAACAATATCCTGGGCTTTGCCAGTAGGGCTCAGACGGGCCCGTTCCGTGTCGTCAAGCTCGTGGAAAGAGAATCCCATCAGCTCCTCGAAAATCTTAAGCATAGCATTGATCGTGGAAGTGAGAGGGAAGTACTCAGCAATGGCGTTTTCGTCAATGCTGTACTCCTTCTCAACCATCATACGATCATAGTACCGGTTATCCCAAAGGTAGTAGTTGGGATCATACTCGATACCTAAAGCTTGGGAATCCTTCTGCTTGATCTCAGAAAGGTGAGCCACCTCCTTCTTACCACCATCGGTGAGGCGCGCGCGAAGATCGCCCAAGAATTCGTTCACGGTAGCGGGAGTTTTGGCCATCTTATCCTCAATGACGAGAGAGGCGTGATCGGGGTAACCCAACAGGCGGGCAGCTTCATCGCGGAGCAGGACAGTCTCCTTGAAAATCTTTACGTTGCTGTTACACTATAGCTAATATTAGCACGTGAGTTTTCATTGGTAGATGTTCGTAAAAAACATACCTTGTTCTCGTTGGCAATGAAGATTTGACGGCGAGTGTTTGGATTGGTAGCGAATTTAAGTGCGGGGAACAGATCAGTGTACTTGAAGGAAAGCTTGAGCTTGCCCTCGTTATCGCCGGTACCCTTCTCCAGGCCCTCTAAGACGTTCTCAGGAACACCGTTCAGCTCCTCCAGAGTGAACCAAAGACCACCGTTCTCTTCATTCAAGGCCGTTGAGAATTCGATACCAAGAGTGCTGAGTCTCATCTTGATCTCTTTGAAGCGATCTCTCTTGGGACCAGCAGGCAGAGATAGACCGTTGTTGATATAACCCTTGCGTTCCTTCTCAATGTAGCGAATAGACTCCGGGTCCAAATTCTGCTGGAATCTCTTGGCATAGACGGCATCAGCGAGCTTGAAGATATCCTCTCTCATCGACATTTCGATGCCGAACTCCTGCATCAGAGCCTCGGCCTTGGTCGAAGCCTCTCTCAACTCAGCATTAGCCGAGACATATTTGTAGAATCCGAGAATAGAAGTAGCCAGAGCATCATTGTTACTGGCGTGAATCTCTGGCAGAATGGCATTCTCAAAGGTAGCATTCTCAGGCGTGACCTCGGCGACAATCTTGTCAAGAAGAGCCCGAGAAGCATCACAGATAGCCTGGGAATCAGCAACGATACTCTCCTTAGTTCCGGTGAACAGAGGAGGTGCCTGGGGCGGGTTCTGGTACTTGGGAGGAATCATGGCGGAGAGTGCGGGGTATGTCGAGAAGGCTCGGGGTATATTGTATGACGACGGAGCTCGTGGACGAGATAAATGGCCTAGCACGGTGCTGAGGCGGGAAAAGATGCGTGGAGAAGCCACGGTTGATATGAGTCCGAGGAATATGAAGAATAGAGCAAGCTTTGAATGCCAGCTCCGATGATGTAAAGAACGAATGATGAAAAGTTGCCGGGGCGAAAAGGCAAGGCTGTGCGGGGTTTTATGTTATTGTTTATGCTCAGGGCGTCTTTAAATGTCAACACATACGTATGTAGGACCTTGATTAACAGCACTCACTTTCCCGTCGTTACTTATTACGTTGCGGTGCATGCCTCCACAAAAGCCTATGCCCCACTTCAAAGTCGCCGAATTGGGAAACCCCAACGCAGGGCCCCGCCAACTCACCACCTCAGAGCCCGTGGAAGGAACCGAAGGCTTCAACGACATCGCCCAAGATGGCAGGTGAAACATAAATTTGACATTGAAATGACATGTTGGAAGGAACCATGGATGAGAGGCTGAACAGAAGCGTCGGCAAGCAGAACTGACTAGGAAAACAAAGAGGCTGAATGGAGGTTTTCAAAACCGAGGTATGCTTGTACACCTGTAAATAGGTGCCATTATCAATGGCGGGGTGAAACGATAGGTCGGTACAGTCGACTTGGAGACATATGTGCATACGTGCGCATCACCTACGCATGCACGGAGAGTTTTATCAAGTCATGAATGCCCAAGCGTAGACTGCATGGGAGTCTGTCATAACCCCCCAACCCTAATACACAAGTGGACAGCAATTAACAAGGCGAGGAGCTAGCTAAGGCAAAAAGAAATCAATTTACAAGTATCGCGATATAACCAATAAATCATAGAAAAGACATGACAATTCGTGTCGCCGTAGCGAAGCAACCAATAAAACAAAACAAAACAAAGCGGGAATGAGCAACCAAGAACCGAAAAGTGAAGGGGAAGAAACGGTCTAGAGAGTCTAGTTGGCGAGAATGGTGCGGACAAGATCTGAAGGAATAGTTAGCAATCTGATTGGACGCATTTGATGCTGCTCCGGGGACTTACCAGTGTAGTTGACCTGACCCGAAGAGGTGTCGACAGCCTTGAGAAGCTCATCAACCTCCTCGTCCGTCATCTTCTCACCAAGGTTCGTCAGGATGTACTTGAGCTGACCGACACCAATGAAGCCCGTCATGTCCTTGTCAAACACTTGGAAACCACGGCAGTACTCCTCGGGCTCACCGGGGTCACGGAAACCACCGGGGCGGTTGACGATGCGCTGGAAGGTCTCGAAGTCAACTGCGGAGTGTTAGCTTGTTTGAATAGGTATAGCGGGGTATCGCGGGGTTGCTTACAGTCGCCGCCAATGCTCTTCTCGAGGTCGCGGATCTCGGAAAGGGTGGGGTTCTGGCCACAGGCGCGGAGAAGATCACCCAGCGACTCGAGAACAACACGGCCGTTACCGCGCTTGTCGAACAGAGAGAAAGCCTCCTTGTAGTTGGTTGACGCCTGAGAATCGTAGTGGTTAGGGGCCATTTTGATTGTGTCTTTTTCAATTTGTGCGGTTGTGTGCTGGTTGTCTGTATCAAGGTCGGTCGAAGCGTGGTGGGTACCAAGAGAGTCGGGGGGGTTCGAGAAATTCAAGGGACTCCGGGACGCCCTATGTCCGGATTTTCATCTCTTGTGGGCGAGCTAGTCATTATTGGCGTTGGTGTTTACATCAACAAAGCCCGTTATTGGCTGTAGAGAAGTGGCTGCAAAAAGGCGTTTCCGGGTATTTTGGGTTGTTGACGACTTTTGAGGAAGTGGCGGTATGTAATAGACGACACTGTTACCGGGGAGGACCGCGGCGAAACGGCACGCGGGAGCCAAGATACAGGACCACGTCGTAGCTTTCGGGAAGCAAACTACAAGGCGACCAGACAGACAACTAGCTCATGATTAGTGCACCAGTAGAAAAGTGCTACTTACCATTTTGGATGAAGTTGGATAGGATTATGTGGTAAAAATGCAAAGAATACTTTTAGATGAAAAGGAATAAAGAACCAATTTTCTGATAGAAACACAAGAGAAATAATTCACATAAGAGCCGTGTACCAAACAAGAAGCAGTAAAAGCACAGACAGCAACAACTGCACACTACACGAACCAAGCAGCCTCAAACAAAACAGGAACCCCCTTCCCTTTGCCCCTCTTTGCCTTCTCCTTCCTTCTATCCCTGGTCAATAAACGACCAAGGGACAGCAACTACTAAATATTGTAGAAGCAACAACAAGTCATACGGCCATTAGTAGACTCGATTATTGTATGCCGCTCATTGTATGTATGAGGTTGTTTATGGACTGGACTAGCTCACGTTGTCACATTTGCCACAATAGAGAACTGTCCTTCAGGGGCATTGCAGAGACATTAGTCCATTTGGGATAAATAATCGTTGCTGTGGCTACGGAAGGGTTTGCTATTAATAGGGTTGTGCAGCTAGGGTCTAGGAACCCACCTTCGGGATAAGCCGATGCCATGTTAGCGCGGTTTTGATGGAAGAGTGGATTGATGACTACATTAGAGAAGTGTTGCTCGAAATTGGTATAGACCCCAGGAAAGACAATGGAAGAAGAGAACATAGGGATTCAGGAATGGCACAGAGAAATGACGTAATGGCAGGTGACCAATACTTCAGAACTCACATCAAAGTCATGTCCATTCACTCTAGTTACGGTTTATCCCGAGAATACCCGAACTAATGATGCACCGCCAACTCCACCTGGATAGTATGTACAACCATTCAGTGAGCATCAATCAGACAGGACATGGTTTAACAACTTTAGAATGTTCTAAATGAAGTGGATTGCTAGGTACAAAAGTCTAAAACACGGAGAGAAATCCCAACGAAGAAACAAGTAGTTTGCTTGTTTGAACTGTAGATTCATTGAATGATTCGTGTAAAAAAGAGACAAGATATCCTCAATATCAACTAAGATAGCCACGCCCTTCTCACGCCCTTCTGCCACTTGAAACCGAATTTAATGTATAATGATGGTGCGGAATGACGAGGCATTGTCCTTGAAAGGGTTGTGTCCAAAAAACGGTCGGTTAACGGGTTTGATCTGCCGTTGACGCTGCAATCGACGGTGACGTTTTTGTTTGTTCGCCACACCCACCGGAATACACCTCAGATCACGCATCCACTTGCCCGTATAGCCAGAGAGCTCACCATTTTCAGAAAGCGTTGGTTTCTTTGAGAGCGTAAGCTTTGAGAATTCAAGAGTTGGTATGTTCGCTAGTGTCGTATCAGGACAGCCATGGCACTTGGGCTGTTGTGATGTTTTGTCCGTTTGCTCGATACTCTGGCTCCACTTCGACTTAAGTATACATTTCCGTCGTAACCAAGGAGTTCGAAGGCGCTGTCTCTTGAGAATAGTCAAAGTTTGAATAGCCAGTGGCCGGATTCTGGCAAGCTCATCTAGTGCAAAGGGCAAATATGCTTTGGGGTTGGTAAGAGCAATACGTCGAGCATGAATCACGTCACCGCTACCGAACGTCTCTGATGGGATAAAAGGTTTAACCGTGACACAACATATACGAAAGCGGCTATATCGATATATTGGTACTTCCCAATAGCCAGAGTGGAGACGACGCACTATGTCGTTGATGTATTTTACCATCCGATTCTTCTTTCGAGTACGCCATGCTCTCTCACGAATTAGGAGGTGATTATCATTGAGCCCATTCAATACAGATATAGACAATCCAGTATGCCGAAATAGAGATATTCGTTTTTGTAGCGAAGTGTTGACATGTAATATCCTGCATCTTGGCTGGCTCGTGGGCTTAAAGTCGTCCCACCACCCCACTTCACCAAGAGAACTAGCCCAGGACCAAGTAGGGAATTGATAGTCGCATTTCTCTTCGAGGGTTGTAAAATTCCAGGAAAGAGCGTATTGTATCCGATGTGTCGGCATCCCAAAGATATGCTCGATACCTCGAGTTTTTAGGAGACCAGAAATGGCGTTGACTCTGTCACCGGGGAACGTCAATTGACGACGGGAATATTGATATATCAGATCAAACAACGACTGAGATTTAGCTGCCTTGCATCCAGCACGAGACTCTGGTTCAACTGTCAGGTCGGCATGATGATATGAAACGATGGGACAATTGATATGCCAGAAAATTGTCGAATCAGTAAAGTAGAGTCGACGAGGAGAAAGATATTCCTCTTGCATTGTCCACCCACGCTGTTGCCATTCTGATCTGGTACCACGGAGATCTGGGAAAGTGTCGGACATTCCCCAGCATCCATCGGAACAGCGTCTTGTCCAGCGATCATCAAAGTCTCTAGTGTAACCCGGGAGTCCGGAGTTTATGTCCTTGCCAAGAGCACATATCATCGTCAAGTGAGAATTTGTATATATATCTCCCATTGAATGAATTTGTTCGGCTTTTTCTTTGCTATCATCTTGCATGATGCAATAACGATCAATCCAGATGTATGGGATGTCGAGAAGTTGGGCCATAGTCATGCAGTCGTATAGTGTTTTGGACATGGTATCCGTAGATAACGAGCCATCTTGGGCGAATTTGTTCTCAGTTTCCGGGTTAAGCATGTTTGTGTCCGTTGAATCCCATCTGTAACTAATGGCAGAGTATCGGACATGTTTATTTCCGATGTGCACAACACATCTCTTGTTAACGTCAATGAGGCGAAATGATGGGGGGTATTCTACAAGCTCATCTGTTAGTTTTCAATACCTTTGTTGTAGAACGATATCTTACCTTTTGTTTGGTGTAGATCGTCATCGGGGTATTTCTCGAACTGCCGCTGGATATGTAGCTTTACGTTTGCTGGGTTACAACGCAGTAGGGCGTAATGTTGTATCCGAGGTGGCCCGGAGCTGACTGTGAATAGTCTGAACGTAGAGCCATCCCAATAGGGCTCAAGGTCCACTCGACTCCATTTAAGCAGAACCTTCATTGGAAATGAACCCTGGGGACCTTCGTCACATTCCTCAAAATCACCGTACCTTGTCACATAAACTTCTTGAAGTATCATGTTTTCATGACTGCGTTTACTTAGAACTGACAATACAGACTTTGCTAATCCAAAGCAGATCGGGCACTCCGGGCATAGCCCGAGCCGTTTCAATACAGGATGAGAACTCTTGATGGGGATAGACCACGGAAAGAGTCCATCTTCGCCGAATGTAGTTGGACTGTTTAATACTTGCTGGATTTCGTGGGCTTCAAGGGCCCACGAATCTGGGGGGTTGAACTTAAAACGGTCTCCAGAGCCGTTTTCATATCTACCCAGTTGATCTTCTAGGCACTCGTCACAGTCTGTGACAACGGTCATGTTGATAATCACTTTGGTACAAGATGAACACCAATTCTGATCGATGGCTATCTTCCCGACAACATAATGAATGTGCCCCGCACATGTCGGTCCGTCATCATCAGGAATCATATGGTGAAGAAATCCATAGTACCGCTAATGTTGTTAGCACATTGTTTGTGTTTTCATTCTTGACTCATAGACTAGATAGAAATAATTACCTCTTCAGGTCTCCCCAAGGAAAATGCACCAAAGTAGTCTGTCCACACATCTCCCAAACTATCCTGGTAGACATGTTCCAGCCTTATTACTTCTATTACCTCAAACATTGTCGCTATGTTTCCAAGCTAAAAATGACTGTAATACAATCATAAGAAGTCGACCTTCAATTTCGTAGCTTCCTTAGATTATGCAAAATGTATACCGAGCCTAGACTTAGGTAACTCGACCGATGGTCTACGCACACCAGTAGTCTAAAATCGCTGTTCTTGTATTCTTTAATGTATACCTAGTAGTCTCTAGAAATGCTACCCCTCAGTTATGGCGCCGACAAATGTGTGTGAAATGGCCAGGTTTTATCAGGCCAATCATAGTTACCGATGTGCATGATAACAGAACTCAACACACAATCTGTTCCATAAGAGTATCTCTTTTAAGACTCCAAAAACCACCGTAACCTCTCTATTGTTTTCATACCGTACATTGCCACGCTGTCAAGTCATTTCATCCTCACAGTGGGCACATACAAGCCAAATGAGATTTAGTCGAGTCACAATATATGTTTTCTTCCTCTGCTTCGTTGCTCATTGCTGAATGCTGGCTTTTGGCGATCCATGTAGGAGCACTCCCGCTATGGACACATGCAACATAGAGTCAAATTTGACGGATATGGTTAGATGCATACCTTCCCCGCTTTGAGCCTGTACACTCCCCACATCTGATGCGACCCTCGTGACGGATTGGGAGGCATCAGCATACCACTGCGCCAAAAAGAAGTGGAACCTTTGGACTTTGTTACTAGTGCTCTTCTATCATGGTCTACATAGGAGGCAATTCCTGATGCAGTGAGAAACGAACACAGTGAGCAGCCATCAGACAGGGCAGAGGCTGACACCTCGATTTGGTTGTTTCGAAATCTTCGCTTTGGTTGGTAGCTTGATGTCCACGATTGATTTCATGAATCCAGGTTTTAACTCCCGTTCTATCCAGTCCGCGATTATTTGTCTAGGTCGTCTGGGGCCCAAAGGATCTTCTTTAGGATTATCACTAACAGCAAACGCATGTCAAGCACAAGCGCTGGGAAACCCCGTAAACTGCACCCCAAGAGGCTGGAAGTATGTAAGTGTTGGATACCTCACAAATGCGTAGATCTGAGCGGGATGAAGTTTGGTTCCACCACCGGTGTTACGGTCTGGTCTCGCCCTGTGATTTACCCCGCACCTAGCCAAGGGCCATGAGTCCTGGTCAGACTCAGCACAGTGTAGTGTCAGCCGATTCCCTGGGAGCCTAGTTCTCAATGGTTGCAAGCCCTCTGTTCTGTCCAAGAGTGAGGGATCTCGCGGATAAGACGGGAATAACCCCCTTCACTTATGAGAAAGAAAAGAAGCAACAACCGTAGGAACCCCTTTATTGCTTGGCAAAGTGAAGTGCTGGGGTATTCCCATTGTCCGAAGGTGGAAATCATGCGAACGAGGTACACTTCTGTCATTGAGGGGCTCGTTACTTTGATATGCCATGCAACCGACAACAGTAGGGTTAGGGCTCAGAAATTTAAGATGGTGTGACGGGATGACGGACTGGGAGGCATCGGCATACCACTGCGCCAAAAGAAGCGGAACCTTTGAACTTTGATACTAGTGTTGTTCAAACGGGATCTAAATACAAGGGAATTGTAAACCCTGACACTGACTAAGCTGACATGGGTCTCACGCGTGTGTATATAAACCTGCACACGCGCCCCGTCTCTTGTCAGTTCTCTTAATACATTCTATGTTCTCTATCACTACCATATCTACGTGACTACCACTACTACCTTGCTGTCTACAGGAATTCCTATAGAGTGAGAAGCAAACTCTTAGTGAGCAGCCATCAGGCAGGGTAGAGGCTGAAACATGGTGACATCATAAGAGTAACCCCTGCAAAGGAGTCTGTGTGATTGATCAGCCGTGGGGGATTAGGTTGCGACCTGTTGCCCGACTATGGTGATAGACGCGCGCTTAATATCTTAGGGATACAGTGTCTCCCCCTGTCCCTCTTTCTTCGTTTCTCTCTCTCTCTCTTCTAGATAGATAACTGACCCTGCAGTACCTGAACGATAAGAAATGCAACTATTTTGACCCCTTCTCCATACTTTGATATTCACGGCGATGACCTCACTTTATCACTATATGTCTTACCCTGATTCACGCTTAATAAATACAATCAAGTTATCTGTTACGTACAGTTCCAGACAATGTATAGTAGTCCTTTAGGGGTGGGGTCCGATACAGGCTTCGTAGAGTAGCGTTACACACAGAGCGGGACCAATAATTAGCGCTTTGCGTACATGCGATGATAAGAATTTCATAGAACCAAACTAATAAATAATTAAATGAAATATGCGATGGCATGGTTACATACACTGCCGTGACATTGCTTTTGCCCCATCTAGTTTCATCATACGATCAATGAACCTCAACAAACCTACAGTGCTTGCACGGCATGCAACTTTGTACCAGCCAGCGGAAGGATGAAGGTGTAGACCAATATAAAAGGAAGACCAATACCCATTTAATGTTGTCATTGCTTCTCACCAGTGCCCCGGTACTATCATTCCAAACGCTTCATTTGTCTTGTCCTACCTCACAATGTTCCACAACTCGTTTTTGCCACCTGATGTCGGTATTCTATCCTTTGACCCTCCAATAGAAGCTGGGCATTTTTTTCCAGAAGTCATACTCATAATCGTGGCTCCTATCACGGGCTGCCCAATAGAGTGGGACGCCCGCCTTTTCAACAAACCCGAGCATCTGGGTTCTATACCTTCCAGGAGTCATTTCTGCGTTGATGCTGATGGCAGGGGACGGATAAATCGGATGGTCAAAAATGCCCATTTGTACGTTGGTTATTTCCCAGCAGATTCACGTCCATCTGCTTCCTGGCTTGAAACAGAGCTATTAACCAAGCGCTCCCAAATGCGTGGCGGCGAAGAACGACACAGGGAGAGAATTGCCATAATTGAAGATGGCTATAAAAACGCAACAGACCTTCGAAAAAAGTGCAGAGAAGCCGGTATTCCTATCTGGGATCGTTTGGATGGAATGGGACCTGAGCTTCAACTTCGCTCGAAACCTTTGGAAGCCCAACTGAAAGTGAATTGGAATGATCTTTGCGCCCGAATGCGACGTCATGCTCGGTAATGTCTTATTCGTTATAATGCTACTAGTGGTGATAATAGAATTGTGAATTTGCCTATTCGGTTGAATTGTAGGGTGTTCAAAGTGATGAGAGGCAATAAAGATCGAAAAGATACAGAGGGATTACTGTACCTAAAGCATACAATACAAGTCCTCTAGAGCCGTCAGCTTTACCTGAGATGCATACACGTTTAGGCACACCGTTAACCAACTACATCGAAGACACCTACCTCGGCCTCCTATGAATGCTTTGACGTCCGGCACAATCAACCAGCTTTAGCACGCACGAGCGCTTTCGCCATTTCTGATTGAAAGCGTACCAGTTCCTCTCCAATGGGCATCAGCATAGAGCCGTCTTGGGTACCTACACTTTATCGTAAAATCCGGGTATACACTCATGCATGTATGCCTTGAATATTTGTGTCTACATAAAACACATGGGTGTACAAACTGGCGATGTGGGTGATGGAAAGCTCAATGGGAGTATCCATTGGTATTACCACGAGATATATGATATATATACACGATAGAAAATGACAGGGTCAGGTTTGATGTGTCTATGAAATGCCCAGTAACTGATGAAGGCATATGCGATTGTACCTATAGCTAAATATGGAGAGACAAACGGACAAGCCCACCGGTACCGGTCACCCATCCATCTCAGCGGTAGGCAATACTTGACATGCCCGTCCAGTTAAACCGTGCAGCGTTATCGGTTAGCCAGCTTCACCACTGTCCTGCATATCGAAGATCCAACGTGGCGCAGTGTCATATTCATAGTGGGCTATACCTTATGCATTAGACAGGGTCGGGCGCTTAGTGATGTACGGGTAACAGGGTCTGTAGGCGGCAATCATGCCAGATGGAATATATCAGGCAGCGAGAGGCCCAATCGAGAGAATGATGAGAACGAAGATAACCACGTCTTCTAAACTTTACATTCCACACCTATTTTTCATCAAGACAGTTTTCATCATGACCATGGACGACAACGCCACAATCACGCGCCCTCTATCCTCAACTCTATCCGAATTGACCATCGCTGAAAAAACGGCTACGAATCCTGTTGCTACTCATGAATGTTGCTCATGTGTGTCTCAGCTCTCGGTGCCAACCCAGACCACCAGCCCGAACTTATCGGACACATACTCGAGTTACTGTCTAGGTCTAAAATACCCTGAGAAGTTCGACACTGTAACTATTACACATCATCCAGTTCATCCAATGGTGCGAACACGCCGTGATCCCAAGGTGGTGGGAGTTAACTTTGTAGGGCCTAGCGACGACGACAATCAAACCTGGCCCAAAGCTCTCATCAATGATTTAAAGACCAACCCACCAATTAGCTTAACAGCTTGCGGACACTGCGGCTCAACCGAAGAACACTCTCGTGTCAAAGCACGAACGATGTTTCACAGAGTCAAGACTCACAACATTTGCGTCTTCTTTTTTACAAATGATGGGGATTGTGACGCGGCCTTGCTACAGCTTGGAATGGCATCACGGAGTCCAGAAACCAAGTGCGTAGTTGTTTGCCCTGAGGAATACAAGAACTTCGTCTTCGTCAAAGATCTTTGTGACTATCTCAAGATCAGTCGCCAAAGTGAAATACTTGGGGCGGCGAGTTGGATTCGTGGATGGATTGAGGGTAAAGGTAACCCCACCGAGTAGTATGTTATGGTCAGCCTTTGACGAACGGGGTTGCTAGTTGGAAACTCTTGTGTGCGTCATAGTCTCAGTATGTATCAGACTAGCATTGTTTATGAGATAGATATTTACGGATATGGATAAGAAATCAAGTTACCTGTGATCCTTTGTTCCACATGTATACACAACATTGGCTGTTCACGAGTGCTATTTGTCAATATTGCCACCTAATCTAGACATGTTTCGAAGTTTCAATATCCATACAGTTGCAGTACAACTATGTCCTGCTGTCTGTGATTTCGACTATAACCCCGGTATCAAACGTGTAACGTTCGTTGGCGAAATCATTTTTCCATAGCTTCACGTGAAAATAGGGTATCAAATGAAGCCCAGAGCGTGTCGTCAGTCACTTTGTCATACTAGATTACAACCTTGTGTTACGTGTCAATACACAGCATGTGACACATGTCGTCTTGACACGACTCAGGGATGCCCCTGTTTGGATAAGATCCCGGGCTGCCGCTACTGACAGCGACAATCTACAGGCCCATTGTTCGCGAGCCATTTCGGCTTGTCGATATATGTGTCTCTGTCACTCGAACACGTGTACGGCACTAATTTTTCAAGCTGTGGATAGGTACTGAGTCTTGAAATCCAGGCTGTCCAAGTGATGCCAAACCAACGCTCTGAGGGTTGTCTCGGAGTGATCATAGGAGATCTCTTGTTCTCCAGTGAATTGTATCACATTCGGTACATAAGTCAACACTTAGATGTTTAGCCCTTGGTTTTGTAATGACTTGCACAGATATCTCCCATTGTCTCTGGTCCAATAATGCCCATGGTCGTCCCTGGTGACATGTAGGAGACCTATGTCCTAGTCACGTGTGCTAACGTCGATAGGGTTAAACCCTACTGATAGCATGGCCGCCGCAGGGGTACTGTGGAAACTCCGCTACAGCGATGTGGGGAGTTTTGAGACAGCCGTTACACATATGTGAAGATATGTTCTATATTCTCTCTCTTCTTTTAGTTTAAGTCGATATAGCAGTGTATACAATCAGTCGAATAACAGTACCTTACCATACTCTCAGCCACGTCACAGATCTCTTAGATCTTGCACCCACATGTACATGGTTTGGTGTCCTATTTGATGACCCCCCTACGACATAAATAGCTTCATCTTGGCAGACCTACCCCTCAATATTTAGGGATGTTTGCTTGCTTTTGTCCTGTCATTAGGGATGAAAGGGAAATCGCCCTAGCAATCTTTGTAGTGGACAAGTGCCACTCTGAGCACAACACCAAGAGTATGCCTCCGGCCCTGACAGTGAGAAGAAGGAAATAAGCATTCGTGATAAAGCCATTAGACACTCCGATGTCGTTATTCTAGGCAAAAAGTCAAGCGCAATGAAAAAATGCCAAGAAGACAAAATTGTTCAAAAGAAAAAGACGGGTTGCTTGTTGCATGAAGGTGAATGTTATACATTCCAGAATCTGCCTCACGCGTTGTAATTATTGTCAACAATCTCAGGAATGCGGTAAATTTCCAACTGAGCCAAATTCAACAGTATCTATTGAAAATCAAAAGTGCTGACAAAAGAAGTCATCAGAGGTCTTAATTTCATCCCAATTCACTCAGACGAAGCCAGGTCATCACCATTATTTTGATTATCAGTTCGCTGTGCACCTATCGTCCTGTTTCGAACACTATTTTACTATCTAAACTCCAAATTTCATCATGGAACCGATCGACGAAACAATTCTCATTGACTACACGCGTGGGCGCATGACGAAGAGCATCTACTTGTCCGGCCAGCTCGACGAGAAACACTCCCTTTGGCGCAAGGAGATTCGCCTCGCGTGCACGGAAGATGCTACCCAATCCTTCGTTATCGACCCAGAGGAGGATGACCTTGCGGGGTGGAGGCTACGTGCTTTGAAAGACGCCGATGTCTTCTTGGCCTTCTTTCCAAATGAGACTGACTGCTGCTTGGTAATGGCCGACTTACTCGACTACGTCCGGGCACGCCCAAGTGAAAGAAACATAGTTGTGTTCATTGAGAATGGATATGAACTACGGCAACGTGTTGAAGATCTTTGCTTGGAGTTAGGGGCATTGGTTGTTTCTCTCCCGGATGATTTGTTCATCTGGACCAAGGATTGGCTAGATTTTTTGAATCCAAATGCAGAAATGTATCCGAACAGCGTTTATTGCCCTAGCTCTCCGGTGGTAGACGACGATGCGCTATACTCAGACGACGAGCTCGAATTCGAGCTGCCTGCGAATTCTGTATGCCTTGAAGAACCGGCAGAGATCATGAAGCCCGCTCCGACACCAAATATCGCGGGGTTTCAGCATTGAAATGGCAATGGTTTTATCCGTTTAAATTCGACTTCCTTGCAATACCGCGGCGTGTATACGGCAATATTCTTCGATAAGATTTCACCACCCCCTTCGATAGTACTATCAATTCGAACAGAGTTTCTATTGCTATAGACAGATCTAGTCTTGCTAATAATCTGGTTGTGAGAAAGAAGTATTGATTTACAGCGTAGCTGGAAACTCCCCATACGGTATCACAGTATTGACACATTTGAACAGACCTAAGTCATCGTACATCCTAAACATACAGCACCCCGCACTCCGACGTTATGTTGCCTCTCATCTGCTGGATAGCCTATCTGATAACACGTAGGGCTCTTAACAAAAACAGCTATTAACTAGACCAGATGGACACTAGCTTGTCTCTCTTTCGGGTTACAACATATACCATCGCTGTTTCGCGTTGTAGACAAATTGTTGTGGAGGTTTCCCGCTGTTCTCGGGAAGTGACCCATTCAAAAAATCCGGGTGGACCGACAATCCCCCAAGACGACTGCATATGGCCGTAGCGTGGGTGCACAGCGAACGGGCGAATATGAGAAGCTAGTCCGACCAATGAAAGTTTTCCTGCTTGTAGCATAGCTAAGCTACTTGCAAAAGTAGTTCAATCACTCCCGATGTCAAAATATTGAACATAGGTCAACATATGTATCATCAATGTGGTAGGCTACCGGTGATTTAACGCCAGGTTTTTGGGTAGTCCTCGGGACCTGACGAAACTAATAGTGTCTCTATTCATACGCTATATAGATGTAGGGGGCAATTACACCCTTAGGCTTCCACATTTTATCTTACTGTGCTGCAGTCCCGCCGGATTCATCGGTCGGTAACCCTAATGGGCCGCATATGCCCATTTAACCCTACCGATTACTCGAACACTTTCACGCAAAACAACGTTCACTTGAGACGTATATGTAGGTGGTGGTGAGGTATTAACTTGGCTGAGCGGCCTAGGTTCTAACAATCGATAACAAGCTACTTTTTTGAATGCGAGACATTCTTGTGCTACCAAAGGAGTAGGGAGTTGGTGTCCAGACACCAAAGAGAGACAGTGACCCTTGCCTACATGAGCACATGCATACATATGTACATACATTCCACAGCTGTAGTGCGGGAGTAGTCGCACAGAGTAGTGATTTATAACCCACAGTTGGCATAGATGGCTATTAACTCGTGTGTGACAAAATATACATTTGTTCAATCGCGTATAACCGTGCACTGAAATCGTTCCTATAGTCGACCATGAATCCTTGTCGAGCCCAGTTGTCAGATCCCTACCCATCATGGAGAACTCATTTAAATATGCCATGAACGCGTCCATGCTCCAGTTGTCATGCAGTCCATGTATGTACATATCTTCGCGCTTTTGTGCATTGAACAGCATATCCGACAACTCAAAGATCATCATCGTGCTGCATCATGTTCAGCCCACCCGCCCCATCGACCGGTCCCGTGTTCGGCCAGGCATCCGAGCATCTGCCTGTCTCTCGACCATCGCGCCCTACAACGACATATGGAATTTTCGGTGCTAAATATCTGGAGTCCGGCTCCGATGCTGACAGCCGATTAGGGCCTAGCCCGTTTGTTTCTTTCACAGACCAGAAGCCCGTGTCATCCCGTCCGTCTCGTGTTGTTAGCGGCAGTGTATTCGGCACAGAGCCTGCATCCTTTGCACGTTTCAGTTCTCCACAGCAGCCTAAACGGAGACCATTCAGCCCGGACCAGAATGCAGACTTTGATCGCGGAACCCCTCGTAAAGCTGCCAGTGGGCTGAGTCGGGATAGCTTCGGGTGGCAAGATGATAGAAAACCCACGACAGCCGTACAAGCCAAGGTTTCCAGTACCACTGCAGGAGGTCTCTTCGGCAAAGCGTCCACAGTTGAGCCGCACCCCAGTCCTATCACCGATGCTCGTGACATTAAGTTCCAAAAGCGTCGCAGCGCCGCTAGCTCCAACATGCTCGGTCATCCATCTCCAGCCAAGAAGCTGACCTTTAAGCCCCTCTTCGACCCAACACCAACGCCATCGCCACCGATTCTGGAAGCACCAACCCCTCCTGTTCAATTGAGTCAAGAGCCTAGGAGCGGACTCTTTGGGGGTTCCAATGTACCCACAAATTTGTTTTCACCGCCGACGTTTACTAGCGGGTTGTTTGGCTCTGACGGTGCCCAAGCAACTACATCTCGCCCAAACGCGGGCACCACTGGCTTTACATTCACAGGCAAAGCTCCCCAAGACAGCACACCTAAAGCCACTCGCCAGTCGGCAACCGCCTCCACCACATCCAAACAGTCCATGAGCGACCTTGGTATCTCTGCTCTCAGGATCTCTGGGTCGACATCCTCTTCCGATGTTAACCGTGTGTTGTTCAGTCCACCCTCAAAAGCTTCAGGGCCGCCACGCTTGGCTGACAGCCCTTTTAAATCAGGATTTGGACGGACATCTACGGCTACCGAAAATACGTCGTCACCGGAGAAACCAGCACCCTCGGCTCGTCTATCCCACCGCACTGAAGAAGAGACTAGCAATGGCCTGATGACCGGCTCGTTATTTTCGAGGAAAGATGCGCACACAACTCCACGGTCCTCACTACACGCCGAGCAAAATAGGGGGTCGAGAAGTCAGGAGCCAACCGCGGAAACGCGTGGCATGATGGACTCCATGGCTTCGGTCTCTGTCAGGCTTGGGGTAGCCGCGCACCCAGAGGTGGGTGGATCGAGGGATGGTATTCCTCATTCTGAGGATGTCGATGCTGCTAGCGATACGCCTACTTCAAGCCCCCCCAAGTATCTCTTGGTCCCCCCCAAAACCCCAGACATCGCACCAAGTGCCCTCCTATTTAGAGATCAGTCTCCGCGATCCCCAACCAAGACGGATGCCTCACAGACATCGCAATCGGGGCCTAGACCAGCGAACCCTCCACATCTCACCCAGTTTCTACGGTTCGATGAGAAACGAGAGGACATGGCGGCTATGAAGGGCACGTCCAAGGCGATGCGGCCGTCAGCGTACGATGGGGTTCAATTGCTCCTATCGGGGCCGTCGACGGGTACACATGCTGAATGGCGGGAGCCGCTGATGAAGACACTGAGGAAGCTGGATGCTACTCGTGGTCAATTGACCTCTAGCGGGGCTATAGCCGGCCAGGCAGAGGACACTTCCCACAATGGGCTTTTTGAAAATATATGCCAACTCAGCAAGGTCGATCTTGCCGTCTTCTTCTTCGCTGAAAATGTAGACTGCGATGGGATGCTTGTCGAGTTGCCGTTGGTTATTTGTTCGAAGAGTGGGTGTTTTGTGGTCTGCGAAGAGGGGTATAAGAATCGTCGGTTGGTCGAGGCTTTGTGCGCGGCACATGATGTCGAGGTGCATGATGGTATCGTGGGGTTCGAGCTGTGGGTTCAGGGGAGTGTCGAGGCTA
>LCZG01000091.1:0-48546 GCA_001483325.1 Huntiella savannae
AAAAAAAAAAAAAAAAAAAAAAAAGAAAAAAAAAAGAAAAAAAATTCGGCGCAAACCTCCATGAACCCTGTTGTGACACCATCAATCAACAGCAACAAGCTCTTCGCTCGCTTAGCTCAGTTGGTTAGAGCGTCGTACTAATATTCAACCTTGAATATCAAGTAATGCGAAGGTCGCCAGTTCGACCCTGGTAGTGAGCATCTCTTTTTGCCTATACGACCAACGTACACACTTTTGGTACTATCATCATCCATCATTTGTTATGTCTATAAACTTGTCTATGTTACTTGTGTCCTTTTTTTGGTGATTGGCCGGCCAATCTATGTCTATCTTTTGGTTAAATGGTATCTAAAATGTAAACGCCAAAAAACAAAACTCCTAAATATCAACCCAATGTACACCAGTCTATACCTCCGCCAAATTCGGCATACTCGTTATGTCCTCGGTTTATGGTCTTAAGACGGAATCTCTTGTCTAGAAGATCTTCAGCGCTGCGCTTTGTCTAGCGTCATCCCAGCCGACTCAACCATCGGCGCATATTCGCCAAGACTGCACGGGTCCACATCAAACTTGACCTCCCAGACTTGATCGGGGAGCTCTCGTGTCAGGGCCATCTTCGCTGCCTCGGCCTGGCATCTGTAGCTGCCAAAGCGGTATTTCACTTTGGCCCAGGTGCCTGTGTCAAGCTCCACGGAAGCCTCGTCCAGCTCGTACTTGAACCGCTTGGAAAACTACTCAAGCATGTAAGCCGGCTTGACGATATGGCTAAATCCTGTAATGACAATCACACGACTCTTGTTTCCAGACTCCGCAATCTCACAACTCTTGATTCTGTTCCAGCCCACACGAGCGCTGAATCCTCGAACAACGAAGCCCATTGCATTAGAGTACACAAAGAAAGACTGGGCAGCGTTTCGCTCAAAAAACACCACCTTGGCTGCAGAGGTAACATGGCCACTGGCGGCATTTGGGGGGTTGATCACACAAGCGTACACTTTTCCAATTCCCTTGATGGAACTCAAAAGCTCCTTCGTCGTGACATCCGGTGGAAGGTTGGTGATCCACACCGAGCAATTTTCGGAATCATCAATTGAGGCAGAGCAATTCCGCATGTTGCGCTCCCCGCGGTAGTTGGCGGAGAACTGCATATCTTTCATAGCTTGAGCCGAGCTATTATAGCTGGCGGGCATCCTAGGAAACATCCCCGGGCTAGGAACTCCATGGTTACTACCGGTATCAGACTGAAGAAGCTGTTGGTCTGCTTTCGAATCTGCAGTTTCCCGCTCGCGGTCGTTTTCAATGACAGCATGCATAGGGCGAAATACTGAGGGGCTGGCTCTCCATGAACCCGACACGGCACGCACTTTTCCGGGAGTCATAGGGCTCGTCGTAGGAGATGAAACCCCGAGGGAGTTCATCTCTGCAGATCCCAAGCTTCTAGGCCCAATGGGGGTCGGGCTCTCTGTTCTGTGAGTGCTCGGAGAAAACTGAGATCTGGCAGACTCCCAACTAGACGCCACAGTTGGGTAAGAATCCTTAAACAGCTGGGGATGAGGAGGGAAGCTCCATGAAGCAGATACGGAAGGTCCAATGGGGTAGCGCTTAGGTGTTAGATTCAGAGAGCTCGGTCTAGTTAATCGCTTGAAGTTAGTCGATGCTTTGTACAAATTGTGTCCTTCATAATGTGCTTACCTTTGGCGAGGCAGTGCCTGTGAAGCTCTCGATAGATCCGCCAATGACTGAGTTTCACTCTCAGCAACCTGTCTATTCGCAACATGTTCATTTAAACCCAATCCATACACGGGTGGGTAGCTAGGTGCTGGGATGGACTCATCCATTCCAGCCTCAGCCACGGACACTGCTAACATCTCATCTGAGGGCATGCCCCGCAGCTTGGAAGGAGAAGATTCACATGGCAGCGCAAAGTTCATCCGGCGACTGGAGGGGTCAACTGTCGAAAACCCGGTGTTTTGACTGGTCTGCTGGGGTGTGCGCTGCCCCCAAGTGCCGGTATTGCTAAACAAAGGCAATGCATATGGGCTAATCGGCATTCTGGAGTCGGAAGAGTGCGGAGTGGGAAGAGCTTCCATTCTCCTGGTGTCTTCAGACACCGTGGCAAATGTCAACATTGAAGGATCCATCTTAGAATAGCGGTTGCTTTTGGTAGAAGCAGGTGGTGTTATCGGGGCACCAGTTTGAGATCCGCCAAAGGCCAAGGGGGACAAGTATGAAGCGGATGCGCCAGGCGATGCTTCGTTCACTGGGCTTCCATCTGAACCAGTAGGGGATGGAGTACTAGTGTGTTTATTCGGACCCGTCAGCTGCGGGAAAAAGCGACTGCCTCGCTGGGAGTTTGAAGGTATCATTGTCGGTTCAAGATTCGCAGAGGAATTCCTCTTGGCAGACAGATATTGGGACGAAAGTTTGCGGGCGGGAGTAGAGAAGGAGCAAACAGCTCTTAGAAGTTGAGCGAGAAAAAGTTAATGTGATAGTAAAGGGGAACACAACAGTAAAGAAGAGAGGTAGAAGCTGTGTTCTTAAAGACAAGAGTGAAGTTATTGTGGAGGGTGATGAAGAAAAAAAGGAATTTGGGATAGAAGAAGATGAGGATGAAGACAACACTGAGTTGAAATAGTCACAGCGAAGCTGAAATCTTCAGACAAGATGGATGGTTGGCGACAAGCAACAGCAAAATACCGGATGTTTCTAGTTCCTGGAAATCTGGACTTTTCCAGTCTATTGTCTCGAAAGTTCTTAGATCTTCCCAGCGATTGGATCAACTCAAGACAATCTTGATCAATGGTGAACAAAGAATTCGGATTCGGCGATGAAGAGAAAGCGCCGTAAGTAAATGATGGAAATACACACGAGTGCGGAAAGGTAAAGAGAGATATACTCAATGGATGTCTATCGCTTTCGCCACCATGGAACAAAAACTCCAAAAAGAGGATAGTGTGCTCTGGAATATTCAGCCTCTTTGTGCGTTTAAGACACTAGTTATAGAAATTGCCCAATTTGGTCATTTACAATTTGTACCTGATTTTGTGGGTCTAGTGACTACACATCTAGAGAGCAATCCACCAAGAGCAGCAATTTGATAGGTGGTCTGCCTATTCTGAAGATTCTACAACACTAATTTGTGGATTCTACACGAACATTTAGATGACGATAACAACGGATGTACATAGTCTAGAGTACAAGCGCAAAAGTTCTAGGTGAGGCCGATGACGTCTAGTGTCTCTGATGCCATGTGAGTTGTCAGCCCTGTGCCTAGTTCCTGCTTAGTTAGAAACATGTCTCTTTTCACAGTGTTCTTTTCTTTGTATGAGTACTCCTGTTGGTACTTCAGTGAGCCAGATTTTTACGCAAACAAACGTTCTTTCCGTCAGACGGGGAATACTATCCAACGTGGGAGGCGATACCTATATGTCTTTCTCTGATATCTAAATGGGTCGGTCTGGTGGTTTCCGGACAACAAGCCAGATTGGAGATATCCGCCGAGCTCTCTGTAGAAAGATAGCGCCCTGGTTCTAATAGTCGACTGATGATGCGACCGCCTGGGCCCTTTTTTGACTGAAGCAGAACTACGGAGTCATATGTCTCACTCATATCGTTCCACCGACAGCGGCCCGCATCAGGCAACCATTGGAAATTAGGCGATTTTCATGGAATTTAGCATATCTAGCCATGATGGCACACTATGTATCTTGGTATGAATTGATCCAATGATTCGTATCATTTATCTGCATAGCAGACACTTTTCATCGCCACAATTACTCCCGGCCCATAAGCATATATATGTATGTATGTACACAATGTGCATGTGCATGTAGGCCTGGGTTCTATGCTGCGTTTGGTCAAACTGGCGGGATTCCCTATACTTACTACGCCCATCGTCTGCAACTTGTCTCGTTCCATGTTCAACTGTATGCACGGAATTCCCCGTCGGACATTTTATGAAAACCAACTCATTATGCGGTTCTCTTTGTTTTATGTCTTTCGGCTGCTTATATTCCGTTTCCCCGTGAATGAAGCTTAATCAAGACAAGCTCATGTACCTACTCTAGATTAGCGAGATTTATGAATCGAAGAGTCCCATGGACTCTTATAAACATTGTTTTTGTGTTTGTTATACTGTGTATTTTCACAATCAATGGTGCTTTTTCAGGTACATACGATTATTTACCGATGGTTGAACATCTTGAATGCACGTGTATACATACATGAGTATCCAACGTGATCGCCTAGAAACCCACCCTAATCAATCCGGTTGAGATTTGTAACCTCTGTACCATTTTTGTCAACCTAATTATCAACATGTTCATGACAAACACCCTGGTCATTGTTAGGGTTTTCCTCCGGCCTCACAAGAATTTGGCAAGCTCCCATGCCCCTGTAAGGAATAACTCAATTATTCCTTCGCGTCAGCGGGTGTGAAACAACGCCAGTGCCACAACTTTGTCTGATCAACGGCCGTGGTGGGTAAACTTGCTGATACTATGAGTTACGACTTTCCAAAAGTGGTGTTATATGTTTAGGTATGCAGAGCCGAACCTGATTTTTAACATGACCTGAGAATGAGGTAATACCGGAGAATTAACCATCGGGTTGGCTTAAGCTTATTGGAACCGAAATAAAAAGCAAGGAAAGACGACTTGGA
The DNA here is from genome assembly GCA_001483325.1 of Huntiella savannae. Taxonomy (NCBI): domain Eukaryota; kingdom Fungi; phylum Ascomycota; class Sordariomycetes; order Microascales; family Ceratocystidaceae; genus Huntiella; species Huntiella savannae. The sequence continues at coordinate 4,661 of LCZG01000091.1, forward strand.
ACAGGTTGGTAACAATTTGGCTGACTACAGTTCATGAGAATGGTATGATGTGTGTCAATATGCTTGAAGATGGCTGTCGCGGCATACCGAAGGTTTAGTATTGAGTCGTTCTATAGATCAATATGTACGACTAGGCCAATAAGTTCTAGACTTCAGATCTACTTCCAAGGCACAGCCTCCACGGACTCCCGTACGGTAAAAATGAACGATTGCTGGTTAATAAAAGCAACCACGGTGTTCATAGCGCCTGTCAACCGCGGGCTCAAAAGTGTACACACTAAACACGAAGCACGCTCGGACATATGTATGTACATACATACATACATGCCACTTCTATATTGTGTTAAGCGCACATTGGCGATAAATACCAGCACGTGGTACCTATGTATGTACATGTACATATGTGTGTATGTCCATGTATGCATCTGTATACGCTAAATGCTTCTTCCAAGTATTCGGGACTCCTATAGTCTGGTATAGCTTTTGCTAGAAACATGGCTCAAACAAGCTCAATGTTATATGCCATCTTGGCGACTAAACACCTACCTACGTTTATCAACGTCCACTTTATATAGAAAGTCAAGCGACCCAGACTTTAAAACTCAAATGGTCAACCATGGGTCGTCCGAACTTGAGACGGCAACGATACTCGGAAACTAACAGCTGGCAAGCGTTGATACACCGGCCTTATAGTTTGGTACCCCTGATTCGCCTGTAACATCGTTTTCGACTACACCTAGCGCTTACAGTCAACTTGACATGACATACCCCGTATGACCCCAGACTTTGTGCCACGCCCTCCCGCTTGCTGTGTGTTAGGTGTCTGGTTAGTTGTCTAATGACATGAAACAACTTGTATGGATGACCAGTTGATTAACGACACACCCTGAGTAAAGTAAACGGGAGTAGCACATTTCATGGAAGATCGTCTTAGGGTATCTATCATGCGTGAACTGTATAAGAACAAGTTGATCGCCCATTTTCATCTAGACTTTCATCTCTTCTGCTCATCATCAAACCAATTCGATTAGCTTCTCAGCAACCTTTACTTCTTTTTCTTTTCTTTACCTTTTGGTATCAACGCCGGTTCGTTCCTTTTCCACTGAGATCTGTGATCTCCTTCCTTTCTTTGCTTTTCAAGCTCTTTTTTGTCATCACATTTTTATTCTTTTCTTTTGACGCTAGTCGTCCATATTTTGTATTAACAACTTTCATTTTTTTCACCTTGGAAAAGGTCGACTGTGCTCTTCACACCATCATCTTCATCTCCTCCCCAAACAGTCATCAACATGAGATACTCTGCTGCCATGCTCGCCATTCTCGGCTCGGCCACTGCTGCCCCGTCCGGTAACGTCGCTCGTGAGGTCCCCCAGGAACACTCTCACGAGCTCTTCCTCAACATCGTCCGCACCTCCCTTAACCTTGACAACCCTCTTGGTATTGCCGATCCTGTTTTTGGTCTTCTCGGTAACGCTGCTGCTGCCTCGGCTGTCAAGGACCCCTCTACCATCAATCTGGACTGCCTCAAGCAAATCACTGCTGATCAGGCTTTCACTAATGCCAAGGCAGCTGGTGACCTTCGTGGTATGGCCGGTGCCCTGGTTTATCAGGCCCTTGAGCGTAACACTGCCGGTGTTGGTGTCAAGAGTGCTGCTTGCAATGAAACCGCCACCAACCCAGAAATTGCAGCCATCAGCCCCCATCAAGATCCTGCCTCCGATGGTGCTGCTGCTACTAACAAAGCTTCTACTTTGGCTTTGGCCAAGCAGCTTGCTTTGATTGGTGTAGACCCTCTTCTGGCTCTTGAATCTGGTACCTTTGCCCCCGGTTCTGTAAGTTGATATCCGTGAGAACATTATCGAAGTACTCTAGCTAACTGTGCCCTTAGAAAACCGATACTACTGGTAAAGGAAACACCTGTGACACCGAAAACATCAGCCCTGGTTGTATCTTCTCTGAGAAGCTTCTGGTTTTGGATGCTACTCCCGATGAAGTATCATCTGCCGTCTCTGGTGTGACTGCTACCTTCTCTGGAACTGGTGCCATTTCTGCTACTGATATTAGCTTCAGTGGTCTCTCTGTCGCTGATGGCGCCGCCGCCACTGGAAACTCTGGCTCTGGCTCTGGCTCCGCTGCTGCTACTACCACTGCCTCTTCATCTACCACTACCAAGAGCAAGGCTGCCACCACTGCCACTGCTACCTCCACGAGTAATGCCGCCGACGCAAATGCTGCTGATCCTGGTACCGTTACTGTCACTGTCACCGTAACTCCGTCCAGCAACAACGCCGCCGCTGCCGCCGCCGTTACCAGCGCTTCTCTTCCAGACACCTGCAGCATAGTGACTACCACTGTTGCCGCCGCTGCTGCTGCTAACTTACCTGCCACTACTACCATTGCTGCTACTACTGCTGCCGCCACTACTGCTGCGAACAACAACAAGGCTGCGGCGACTACTACCCCCACTGCTACCACCACTGACGCTGGTACTGGTACCAACATCCAGTCCTTCACCGGAACGCTCGGTGGTACCGCTCCCGCTGTCATCTCCGGCACAGGAACTCGCCCCTTTACAGTCAACGGAAACTCTTTCACCGGTGGAAGCGTCGCTCTCGCCCGCTCTTGTGACATTCAGCACAATGCCTGTGCTAACGCTGCCAACAGTGGCTCCCTTTCTGGTGGTGTCTCTCAGTGTGAGACTCAGAACACTGAATGCCATGCTGCCATCACCCGCCGGTCTTTGCGTCGTGGCCTTCGCCCCATTGTTGCCCGTGCTGGTGACTTTGGTTCTTGCACTGATCCCTCGATCGCCTTCGGAAAGTTTGATGGCCGCACTGAGAACTCATTCAAGGCCAATGACCAGACTGACTTCAACCACGGCTCGGCCCAGAAGATTGGTATCATCGCCGGCTTCATCTGCCAGCGCCTGGGTGACTCGTGCAAGGCTGATGCCACAGTAGTATCTACCTGCGCGCAAGCCTCTAGCTCTGCTGTTGCAGCTACTCAGGACCAGACTGCTGCCGATATCTTCAACAGTGTCATGGGTGTGAGTGGCGGTTCGGGTGCTACTGCTACTGCTACCACCACTGCATCGAGTGGAAGTGCTACCAGTGCCGCGGCTAGTTCGGTTGTCACTTCAATTGTAGTTTGCTCGGCTTAAATTGCTAGAGAGTTGGGATAAGAGTTGCATACATAGTATAACTAAATAAACCTTAATCAATCAAAATCCCGAAACACTTTTAACTTTTTCATTTCTTATGCGGTGCTGATAAAATATTTGACATAATATAGTCGACTCTCATTAACATAGCCTACTTAGTACCACCGCTCATCGTGTAGATTGACATATTCCCCGATGAATTTCATGTTTTCGCGCAATGGGTACGTTTCTTCCAAATGCGATGCTTGTATGGGCTCTTCAAGTAATATCCAGCTTCCTTGATCTCACGTCGTATAAACTGACCACTATAACCATCAAAGGCATCGTCTTGTCTGGTTTGATCTATTTTGATTGTATGTAGGTCTCTGCTCTAACTTCGCCATGAGGCGGGCCTTTAATTCCGGGGGCATCACCTTCTTGTTCTTCGAAACCGGGAATTTAAGGTCGTAAGAACTGTATTTATACTTCACTCTAATTCTTCCAACGGTATGAGAAGAATCATGTTCACGTTTGGCAATCCATTTGGCTAACTTTCCCGCACAAACATGAACCATGATGCGGCCAACTCGGCGGGGTGAACATTTATTCTGTGGATTCCGCGCCGGTGTTTCTATAGGCGTTTGAGGGGCTTCAGACGGGCTGGTAAGACTACTGGAGATACTGTGATGGCTTGGGGACGAAGGAGAGTTAGCTGGGGCTGGGGAGTCGGGCGATGCTGGAGATGAACGTATTGGTGATGGAGTGGTGCGAACTGCGCAGGGCTGGGCGTTGATGTGGTGAAGGGCTGTGCTAGGATGGAGCGGGGCCATTCTAGTCTGTGGTGGTGCTATGTATGGTGGGTACGGAGGCGGCCACATGTATAGTGGATGGAGGCTCCCCATACATTGTGAGTACGGTGGCCGCTCCATGTGTAGAGGGTACGGAGGTGGTACACTCTATGCTAAGTTATCCGTGCGACGCCAAACCCCCGGTATTCGAGGACACACAAAGGCAACTGCTATTGGAGGGCGCCCAGGACATGGGGCCATGTTTCCGGAAGAAAAGACAGAATACATAGTGAAAGACAATAGTATTGATGTCGCTCACAATGTTCAGGGAATCATAAAGGTGAGCTCAATATGGACGTAAAGATGCAATAATCATTAAGTAGCGACGACCGACTTATTGAATACCCGGATCTTGATCCCCCGCATTTTCACTGTATGCTAGTACACACTGATTGCCTATTTTAGACAAAGTCGATGTTTGTCCCAATGCGGAGTAACCCTTATCTTAGATATCGATAAACACGTCGGGTAATATGGGGGTAAATAGTGTATGTGCTAGTGTATGTACCAGTGCAGCCTTGCACTTACAGAAGCTGATATTCCTTGACTTCAATCTAAAGATTTCATCTTTTACACTTCACTCACACACTTTTCCTCATCAGCAGCTCTCTCGATCAATCACCCGTCATTGAGTTTAATTGAGTTTAATTGAACTTGACTTTATATCCACACTCGACTTTGATATTTACCCGTCCCATATCACACATGCAGTGATTTGGGAATTTGTAGCGATCCGGTTGGCACTCACTTTTCACTATCCCAAGTTACTCTCAATCAGGCTTGTGTGGCTACCGCACAATTTTTGTGTATTGCTGCGCCTGTAGAGACTTGGCAGTTTTGATTTGAATCCCCGTCTACTGACACATTTGCTTGCATTATCAAGAAAGGCTTAGGCCTGAAGGAGTTCGCCTACGCGACTGACATCATCGGCATTGGCGGCTTTATCACCCCACACTCACATCGAAATACCCACCATGACAGGCTCTAGCCGCTACAACAACTCCCCGATTAGAGGCTCGAAGCGTGGTCGCGACGATCGCGAAACCCGCGATTACCATTCGACACGCCCTCGCAATGGCCGGTACGACGATTCTAGACGTCAGCGCAATTACGACGATTTCGATGCTCCCCGAGACCGATCCCGTGACCGCCACCGCCGAGACTCTCGCGGTGATCGATACGACGACCGCGATTACGATTCATACAGGCGTCGCAGCCGTTCGCCCCCCGGAACCAAGTCCAATTATCGCAACGACCGTGGGTACGATGGCGCTGATAGGTATGATCGGCCTATTGGTCGGCCTGCTGGGCAAACAAAGTCTCGTGACAATGGTGCCTCGGCTGTTTCTCATGGTATTATGAATGCTCACTCTAGCGAAGAGAAGCAAGTTATGTTCCAATTAGATGGAAATGTTACGGTTGCGCCCACCGAAACCCCCATTACGACGGAGATTGTGGAACCGGTTCTCCAGGAAGAATTGGAATTTGAGCGCCGAAAGAAACGCCGTGCCGAACTTCTCGCCAAACTAGAGGCTTCGAAAACATCTGCGCCAACACCGTCACCATCCGTTGATTCCCCTCCAGGGTCCGACCACATGTCAATCACTTCTGCTCCAACGACTTTTGACACAACAACGACGGATTTAACTCCCACATTCAACTCACCAGCCACACCCCCTTTTATCGGAGACGTTGATCTTAGCAGTCGTACTACCGGAGGATCGTTTTCCTGTGTACAGGGCGGTCAATCTGCAGCCGATTTCGATGCCACGGCAGATAAGGAGGCCGAAGATAGGAGGCATGCGGCCCATCGCCAGCAAGTGGCACAGGAAGAAATCCAAAGCGTTGCTGAAACTAAGGAGGATGAAGATGAGGACGACGAAGATGACATGTTTGCTGATGATTTCGATGTCGAAAAGGCTGCTCAGCACCAGTCCGGGGTAAACGGTGTCGGCGGTTTACTGGAGGATGTCGACAAGGAGGGCTACTACAAGATTCGGGTGGGCGATATTCTGGCTCAAAGATACCAGTTACAGTCCACTCTGGGTAAGGGTATGTTCTCGGGTGTTGCACGTGCTACCGACTTGCAAACCAATGAAGTGGTGGCTATTAAGATCATTCGTGATAACGACGCCCTACGCAAAGGCGCTTTCACCGAAATTTCGATTCTACAAAAGCTTAACCAGGCGGATCCAGAAAACAAACGCCATTTGGTGAAATTCATCCGGTCTTTTGAGCACCGGGGCCATCTGTGCATGGTTTTTGAGAACCTCAGTCTTAACCTTCGCGAAGTCCTCCGCAAATTTGGCAACAATGTGGGCATCAACCTCCAGGCTGTCAAGGCCTATGCTTATCAAATGTTTGTGGCACTTGCGCACATGGAGAGTTGCAATATCATTCACGCTGATCTGAAACCTGACAACATTCTCGTCAACGAAAAACGCAATGTGCTCAAAATTTGTGATTTGGGTACTGCTATAGACAAATCAGATGCAGCCAATCAACATACCGAAGTTACGCCATATCTAGTATCCCGTTTCTACAGAGCACCGGAAATCATTCTGGGTATTCCTTACAGCTATGCCGTTGATGTTTGGTCGATCGGTTGCACTCTCTATGAAATGTACACAGGCTCTATTCTCTTTCCTGGGTCTTCCAACAATCAGATGCTCAAGGAGTTTCAAGCCGTTCGCGGCCGCATCACGCCTAAACTCTTCAAACGCGGTGCCCTAGCGGGCCAATTCTTTAACGATAAGGGAGAGTTTATCAGTATCGAAGAAGATGAGGTGCTTAACCGCCCGGTTGTCAAAATATTGACTGTGGTCAAAATGGAAAAGGATTTGCGATCACGGTTGATGGAAGGAGTTCAGGGAGAGAAGGATAGAGCTGAAGTTAGTCGGTTTGTTGAGCTGCTAGAGGGATGTCTTGCACTCAATCCTGACCGGCGGTGGCGGGCGGCTGATGCTTTGAAGAGCCCGTTTTTCCGCATGTAGAAGTCGATTTCATGTGGTGGGTAATATACATAGATTCATTGTTAATGCATATTTTCACAGACAGCAATATTTGTTCCTTACATCATAGTAAGACAATGGCCATGTTAACGTGACATTCCCTTGAGGTGACGATTCCCTTGAGCAATTCTGTCTCACTCGCATGTATGTATGTACATGCATACATAACTGTACAGATGTTCTAATATGTGTTTACATAGTCACATCTAAGCCTTACAGGTTATGGCTACATTTGCATCCTAGAAATAATCCCCTCCCGTCACAAGCGCCAGGTAAGGGAAAGACACTTGAACATATGTAGACTAGGGTACCAGCGGGCTGGTTATGACGGAGGGGAAGCGTGGCGCCGGAGGATATTTCCCGTTTTAGTGTATGATATCCGTCAGCTGAAGGAAGACTTGGAAATTGTTTCGTTTTACGAGCCGTTGGTCCTTCCATTGGTCAGCGATGACGGCCACGTTGGCGACGGTGTTTGCCGTGATAGGATTGTTAGTGAGTGATTGCGATCGATTGGTGAGTTGGATCAGACGGTAATTGGACACGTGTAAGAGTGGTATTGTGATAGTGACATAATCGGCGCCCCGAGACGCAAACCGACGTCGAGGATTGGCGGAGGAGGGTGTGAATGACTTGTTGTGCATACATTGATGACATTCACCTTGGCACATATGTATGTACACTGCATGTTGTTGGATCTTACCAAGCCTTATGTCAATGGAGGCGAATGAGAAAATTGCCATGTATGGACACCGTCACATCCTTCTCGCCACTTTCTCTTCATAGACCGTGGAGCTGGGACTTAGTGCAGCGAGTACCGGATTTTCTTTCACTAGACGTGGCGGAGACGGAGACGGAGGAAGGATTTGCCAGTGTGATCAGCCAAGTGTGACGGGCCTAACTGGCCTTGGGAGGCAATTTCGGGTGTGATGAGAATGGAATACAGCAAGGGCTTTTTTCAACTTGCTTTGCACCCGGGTGAGAGTTTCTCTCAGGCGGACAAGGTTAGTCGACCGCGAATGGAAAACCACGGAAGGATGTCGGTTGGGCGGTCGGCGGGACTTTGGATATGGGGCGTCGGTGATGTCAGATCTTAAATAGATTGGCGTTGGTTGGATTCATCGTGGCACAGTGTTTAGTGCATGGAATATTGGCAAGACAAGGGTGTGACGACACTTTGAGGAACCCTAGTTGGATGACCGCATCCGGAGTTGTTGGGTTGTTTCTAGGGTTGCGTCGGTTGGAAATGATCATGGAACCATGGTTCTATTACGCAAGGTTCGGGGGCGTTTTTTTCATGATAACGGGTGGCTTGCGTTTGTCGTGGCAAACATTGTGATGAGTTTATGGGCTGAATTAGAATGGAATTAATCGCTCTTTCGCTGTTACAGTAGTGATGATCTCTATCTTTGGAATTTTGGATATTGGACTAGTGAGAGTGGGTTATAGTCTCCACCCGAACTAAGTGGATAATCACAACCTGGGTTACGGCTAACGGATAATGCAATGCATCAATAAGGGGATTTTTTTGCCATGGAATGGGGTCAGACGATCGGTCAGCCAGTCGGTCAACCAGTTAAAGCATAAGGAACGACGAGGGTCCGTCAAGCGAGAATGGGAAAAGGGTCTCTCTGGGTTGTGGTGCGTTGTGCGTTTGGAGACTACGACACATCTTGTTCCGCAAGTGGTTTAGGGCAGATTGTAGCTGACAGAAGGTGTGGGTTGGCGAGAGGACAGGAGACAAGAGACAAGTAGAGTGACATTCAAAGTGACAGGTGCGTCATTTTCATCATTGAATTGGAGTGGCAAACGGACTCTTTGCTTGTGAATATAGCCCATTCCGGCATGTTGACCGAATGGCTCACGAGCTTGTTTTATTAGATGGGGAGATCAATAACACAATAGCGGCAAACAGGGGGGGCGTGCTCTCAGATGAAACCGGAAACAAGTTTGGATAGGATTATGCCATTGGGTGGAGGAAACCGCCTTGAGCTCTCTGGGTTACATCGTGATGAGGGCTTATTGGCCCCATGGTGCTTTAGCTCAGGGCGAATACATGGCGAGGAGGCGACTTCACTATTGTCAAGGGAGAATTGGCGTTCTTCTAGCACACTTCTAGGGGAGTTCCAGTGAACTAAGGGAGTCTCTTGGACACGACAGTATCCACTTTTCTTTTTCTTGATTCTTTAACCCTTCTCAAGGGATGACCATTTCGGCGGCTCTCTAGGCAAATGTAACCAATGGAATGAATACCACCAGTAGTGACGTTTCAATCATGTTCTTTTTCTTCTATTCTATAAACTAACACGTATTCTAACATCCTAATCCCGGTAATCTGAGCCGCCCATTCTCTCCTATTTGACCGCCCCGTTGTGATCCGCAATGAACGGCGCCGCTGTGGACCCGTCGGACCCGCTTCTCACAAATTCCATGCAAAATGCCATCCCTTAGATGTGGAAACATTCTCCTCCGCCCCCCTCTTCGCCCCCCTTCTGGCTTCTAAAGAATTCTGTAATAGAAGGGGCTAGAAAACACCTAGCGAAACGCCGATGAATCCTAAATTGTAACGCTGGCTACTCTTCTCACGATCCTCTACCATTTTCGCGCCCAAAACTATCAACTGCCAAACAAGATTATCATGTGGTATTTACTGTGGAGACGGAGAATTCCTGACCCTTGGATAAAACCCACATTTCAACACCCGGCTTGGGTCTAGACACCAGGTAGGTGCGCAAATCGCCTGTACCATTGTTGAGGAAGGAATCGAAAATACGACACACAGCTCCACGTCTTGTGGAAGTTACCCTTGGCTCCGAGATCCGATGTGTGGTAATTTCCTTCCAGCGTCAAAAACCCTGGCTGAGCCAAATGCTGGGGGGCCTCAACACAACACATTCCGGCCGAGAATGACAAGTGACGCCATGGAATTCATCGAACCCTAGTCAGGGTTAGCTTTATTCTGTAAATCCGCTTGTGGGGTATTATAGAATGGAACGGGATATTGCGTAGGTTTCTGTTCGTCACTTAACCGGCCTCTCTTACGGCCTCATTGAGGCGCCAATGGACAGGTGCAGGTGTGTTGGGTGCATTCGGCAAATGTGACGGATGAGATGATGTAACCCCCGCGGTCGGTATGATTCATTTTGTCGCTGGCGATGTGTGGCGACGCCAGTTGGCGCATGGCACTGTGACAATCCCAGACTCCATCACCGCCCACCCTCCACCAGCCAATCTCATTATCCAGAAACTTGACCGGCTTTGCAAGCCCCGAGCGCATGTGTAGTTACCAGTGCGTGGCGGGGCGACATCAATGGGACCAGTCGTCTGTAGCCACCCGGCAAAGAGCGAAATCTAGGCCCATCACAGCGCAGTCGGTGGGGAGTGGACCTCGCTTTGTCGTCAATGGATTGTTCGAGCGTGGGTTTCCAACGATGCAGGTGAGAGGCGGATTTTGCTGAAGCTGCTTGATTTGTTTGCTCGGGCCGTAGTATAGGCTTTTTGACTAGTGGTGCTCGCTCGCCCGGCCAAATAAGAGGGGTCGATCATGGCTGTCTGTGCGGCGGTGATCATGGCGGCACACGGACGGCGGTTGCGCAACAAAGGGAAACATTGGCTGGGGGTAATTTGCCATATCGATTTGCTACGACGCTGGGGTTCTCGGATGGCGAAGAAGATTGGACGTGGCAAATTCGTTTGATTCTACAGCCTAGTTTATCGATGACTGTATTTGAACGGAACCGGCAAAGTAATCCACGGACACCGCCGTGACGCCTCTGGATTTTTTTCTTTGGAGATTCACTGCTCGTTACCGCCGATGTGCGACAGAAGGTCATGGATTCGATGGTGGCTTGGCTCTGGAGGCGAATATGAGAGACAACATAGGACAGCTGGAGGCAGTTTGCAGTTCATTTGCCTGTCGGCCCGGGGATACACGTGAAAGTTACACAGCGAGGGTATGTCATGCGTGACGGGAACGAACCAAGTAAACAGAGACATTTCATTATCGTGGCTGACATGAACTGAGGAAGGAGGTGGCGACCAGGAGATCACGAGAAGGAGTGTATATCTAACCGTTGTTCTACAAATGGCGCGAGTTCAACAGTGTTATGTCTTGATGTTGACTGTTGTGCCGGTGGTGGTGACGCTTCCGCCTACTGTTTTAGACGAACGTCTTAGACTTGGGACAATTTTACAAGCGATGGATCATGGCCCATGGAAGAACGGCTCAGAACCCTGGGCTTTATCAAAGCGAGGACCAAATCAATGGAGACGAAACACGGAAGCTTTTCAGCCACGAAGAATCCTGATATTGCCATGTCTGTAGATATGTACAGTATGAATGGACATACGGGCAAATGAGGTGGAACGATCTAAAATCAATTACCGGGTATTGTAACCTAAATTACTAGCATGTGTATCACCGACATCGATTCGATATAGATCTAGACCCGGTAATGCACTGGCCGAAATCTCGGAGAGCGGGTTCACGCCCCTGTTGTATTGGGCATAGCCACTGTTTACAAAGCAGACGTCACATGGAAGCCATGGTTACTAAAGAAGCCGAAGGAAGATGGCAACTTTTATAGCACATTTTTAGCATCCATACAGAGGTCTCTCCATACACCCGGCTTAGAAAGTTCCACGTCGGTTTCTTATCCCCAATGAGGACATATTAGACCTTCTTGTGATTCAAGCGCATTCGCATTGTATTTCGCATCTATCCGTCTGACGATCTCATAGCCCGTTCGTTCATTCACAAACAGACTCAAGAACGCCTCCGGTACAAAGAGGAAGGCCTAACAGAAGTACTTCGTCCATGCTTACCAAGTGCACGATCGATTCCTGCGAAACACCTCAACGGATAGACCGCCACACTATTTTCCACACGTCACTCGCCACTGGATACCAACTTGGTCGGCCCCGAGATGACCCACTTTTGACGTCGCAGGAAACTCATATGCTGCAAACGGACCAAATAGGGAATTTTTCAGGCTACGTTTGCATGCTGAATGGACATGTCTCAGGCCTTATTTGCTAGGGAGCCCGTACGATGCATGCGTAAATAGGGAGCATTCCCGACCAATTAGATCAATATCATAAGTAGTAAGATTTACGTAGCGCAGATATCCCGTACGGGAGTTGCTACATCCTTGAGTGAGCAGTATAATTGAGTCGTCAATGTCTTACTCGTGATGATAACGTATACCTCGCATTCCGAATTGCCCCCACTTTGATATATCGGTATTTTCAAGCACATAAGCTCATTGGAGTCTAGGGATTCATGACAAAGAACGACCCGCTCCGTTTGCTATGCATATTTTTGACGCCGCATCGACCTTACAAAAGCGGCTTAAGCTCTTCATTTTCGTCATTTTTTGACGGTCGCGTTTGTCTTGCTTGATCACATTTTTTTTCACAGGAAAAAAGTCCGGATATGAACACACACACATGCAACATCGTGCTTTGTAAATCCTCTTGGGATCAAACGCAAGGGAGACATGCACTATGCATGTATACTTGCACAGCATGGAAAAGAACAATGACAAAGGGCTGGTTTGGCTAGCCTGAAGGCGCCGGTGAACAGTCTTTTTGGAGGCGCTGTGTGACACTAGTGGCGAAGTTTGATGTTGGAACCCATCGTGCTTCCACCCGCTTGGGTTTTGGGCGTACGGCCGAGACGAAACAGCGGTGTCCTCTTCTCTCGTGCGTATGTAGTGTGGTAACCATCATCTGTTGTCAAACTAGAGCTATTCTTTCTGTACAATCAAAGACTGGGGTAATATGTACACCGCTCAACTTACCTTACCCACTAGGTTCGTGCGTACTTGCATGCTGTCACATCTGCAGGTTATGTATCAAGTATCCATCTCGCACACACTTTAGATTCCTTCCTTCTTCATATTTCTCCTTGAGGTCCTCTTTTTTAATCGATTTGTCTCTCCCTTGCATGACAAACAAGTCCAATCAACAAAAGACAACGTATCTATGAAACTGCATGCTGCATTTATCCGCAAATCGACGCCCGACGATGAGTGTCCACCCTTCGGCCGACGGGCGTCTTTTGACCAAACATCACAATTCACCCCCACCCTACGCCAAATGGCAGGCTGACCGTGAATGGCCAGCCAAATGACCAAGTTTTCTCCTATTGAGTGCACAAGATGCAGCCATTCTGGATGCAATGGATGTATGCACGCGCAGGTCCCATTGTTGCCACATGAATGACTCCATCCTGCAGTTGTCTTACGTAGCCAACTCAGCCAGTTAGCTTATTACCCTCTACTATGCATGAGAGTGAAAGGGCTGGACGTTCCATTGCTGCCCAATGGGAAGCGGGGGACTAGGCGGCTTGAACGCCACACTGCAGAGACAAGACGGTGAAGATGGCATCAGCTGGACTAGAACTGTGGGGTGAGGCGCCTTTGAAAATGGGGTATGATACATGTCTGTGTACTGGAGTGAATTTGGGGTATGGTATACATGACATCACAGTAAGAACATAGACCTTTGGATATGTTTCGGGTCGATTGCGTGTGTATCTGCTCCAACTACGACACCGTACTTTTTTCTTCCATGCGGGGAAATGAACGAGTTCTTTAAGCTTTTTAGGTTAGTGTGTTCTAAATTCTAAATCAAGATCCACTCCGCCGATATAGTTATGCTCTCTTCAACGTCTAAATGCCGCTGAGCAGACTCTATCTCCTAGTTCAATAACGATAACACCTGGAAACAAGTCGTCGATTCTGTAAGTCTGTGACATTCCTCCTCTCGGCTTTTGCCACTGGGACAGACGAATTCGGGTCCTGCCCATCTTGGATGGACGTTTCTGGTTATAGTGCTGTTTCACTGTAGTCGATTTGCTCGCTACCATTTTTACAGCGGGTACGATCCTAATTCGGATATTCGTCATGACATTGAACCCAATTGCACATTGCCATTTTGAACTTGGTAACCTAATGTCAGACTGGAACATAGGGTGTGTTTAAAATGTATGCGACAAAGTGGGTACAATATGTATGTATGCCGGGGTATCCCTTGAATGATGATGAACCATTCCATAAATGATGATAGAAAGAAGAACAACAACTGTTTTGATCAACTATACTTTACGTGGTTACTATTACGGTAAGCAACCCACCAACCAACTAGATTCTCTATGTAAAAGAACATATGTACACATGTATGTACATACACCCCTTAAGATTCATTGACTCAATCTATATTTGCATCTTACACTTTCTTTGTCTTTCTGTTACTTGCATCGCCCTGCGTCATTACCGTTGGCAATTCTTGAAATCGAGGCTGCCTATCTGTTACCCATGTTCTCTTTGCACCGACTTCGCCCCATTGACGTGAATATGGACACGAAGTGTGCCACCCTTTTGACCACATCATCATCATGAATCCAACCGTAATTTCGCCCGTAACCCCTCCTTATTCATCCAAAATGCCACCATCGCTTCCAGCTTTCAAGCCCGCCCCCACACGCCATGATTTTCTGGTCTTTTTGAAATCCTGCGATTCATCATAATCGGGCGTTCTTTTCAGATATCATGGGTATATGTTCATCCATACATTTTGGTTCATGGATGATATATCCCGTTTCTTGCTTGGCGACACGCCCGTGGCTGGAACACTTTGGTTTGGGAACATCATGGTTTACCTATGTGGACACGCATATATGTAGGTATTGTAGTACTCAAATCCCGCTGTGGGTCGTGTCAGCCCAAGAAGTGGCTTATACATGACCCTCTCGTCATTGTAGTTCTCATGCTGTATACAATCGGAAACTGGTAGGAATGAGTGATCGGTAGGTCTCGGTATCTCGGTTCTATACATGCATACTTACATACAGATGTATCATGCGAAACTGTTTTTAGTGACACACATTGCGAGTATCTCAATATGTACGTATGCACATATGTATATTCACTTTGCTCATACACGTACACTCAGTATCAATTCGTTTAATTCTAAAAGCACGTAGTTTTGAGCCTCCATATCACGAATACACTTTTTCTTTTTACTATCCATCAGCAGTTCCTAATTGTGGGTCCAACCTAGGGCTTAACCGAATGGTAGGGTTATGTGCATATTCGTAGGGTTAATAATTATGGTCTCTGTGAGACAGCAGTGTGCACATGACCAAAGGCAATTTTTTTCTCTCAGCCTTGCCGCCACCTACCTATCTAGCTTGATTGATTATTCGTTATTCACATCATCATCAACAGTGATTTTCTTTAATTTTGTTACCGTCCTCCGTGGAACGTCCATTACCCACTTTTAATCATTCTTTCGTTATCAACTTTCTGCATTCGTCAGCCCCAATTGGACCGTCCTCCACAATACCATGGCACCCTCCCTCCAAGCCATGACCGCCCCGCAAGGACCGTTCACCCTCCATCGCAATCCCTCTGTGGCTCTCATGATTCGGCGATGGCGAGCCGCATCAATCGCAAACCACCGGTCGGCCCCTGCCTGTTGGCCAATCAGATTTTAAAGAAGACCATCGGGTCATTCCTCGCTATCATTGTGACTAGCCAGGTATCTGCAACCCCGTCCGACAACGAATCATTCCGTGTCTCCCTCATCCTTCTTCATTGACGAATTCTAAATCCCATCTTACTGGGATCGGCATAAATCTTTAGTTCGGATTTTGTTTTCGTCACTCGCCTGTTGAGAACGATGCGGTGTGCACCCGATGCAAAGGATGCTTCAGAAT
Source organism: Huntiella savannae (assembly GCA_001483325.1). Classification (NCBI taxonomy): domain Eukaryota; kingdom Fungi; phylum Ascomycota; class Sordariomycetes; order Microascales; family Ceratocystidaceae; genus Huntiella; species Huntiella savannae. The sequence continues at coordinate 20,378 of LCZG01000091.1, forward strand.
GTGGGGGTTCCAGCAAAGGTGCCCTCCTGAGCATCCATCTAGACTTCCGGCTTTAGTGGCTGAATAGTAGTGCCCTTTTCAGTGGCCACATGCCTAGAGCGTTACTAATAGTAGATGCAGTCTGTACCTTGGATTCCCTTTCGGAGCCCGCGGGGTCGGTCTCGCTCATGTGTTTGTCCACCATATCCCGCATCTATACACTATCGCCGTTAGTTACTCGGCCTCCAGAGACCATCAGTTCATGGAGTTTTGTTAGCGTCCTCATATGCCGAAAGCCGTTGATCCCTCCGCCAGGTCGCCTTTTGGTATCCTGCCCTTGCGTCAGCTTCGACTCGTTATTGCGTCGTTTCTTGCATCGTGCTGCAGTAGTGCGTGCAGCTGGACTGGCTTCAATGGGCTGGACTTCTTCGCCCTTGAGTCTGCATTCGTTCAACAAGTTTAGTTCCTGACCGTTCGCTATACACTGGCCCGAGCACCGCTCGGTAAACAAACACGTATAGCTGGTGCCCCCTGGATAGTGGTGACTTCATAGGGCTTCCATGACAAGGGGGTTCTTTCCTCGAGCGTTCATGTTGCTTGGGTCATTCTTCTGAGCCTTGCTTGACTGCGGAAAACGACATACGAAGCCGGCAAGGAATAATGCAATTCTGCGGTTTTTGTTTCCTCTCATCAAGCCTCATGGTCTCGTGCGTCTATGTACGTATATGTGTGTGTAGTGTGTGCGGGCTGGGCTGTGTGTCCTGCATGTGAAAAGTGTGAGAGCACGCAGCCATGCATACTGCACCACCATGGGGCTCACCGGCTTGCATATTGTTTTTTTTTTTGGACGTGAGCCTGTCACGAACATGGTCATTCATTCAACCATTGAGTGTACACTACTTTTTGCCTTCGCAAGGGTCTCTAGTGCATATGTTGTACAGTCAACCCACAGTTAATCACCGACCTGGGCGACGTTTCCTGTCGATACCTGCCGCTTTAAGCCCATCAGCCTATAGCCATAGCGCTGTGATGTGCGTTATTGGATATGAGATCCCCAGTCAATGTCTTGCTACCAGAGACTATATTCGAAGAATAGTTACAAGTGCTACAGAACAACCAAGCACCTGCATCATTTTCAACTCCGGATATCCAGCCGACTACGAAGATAAACACCTCAATCGATACCTCATACAGAAGACATCGGATCCTGAGAACATCTGTCCGTACATTTTCAATATGCCGCTATGTTCAGCTTATTCCTTCGAAAATATACGTCACACCCCCTTTCAAGATTGGGGAACCTTCAGCAACTAAGAAAACACTTATGCAACGACACCTCCCCCGCCCGTAAATTAGCCGTTACTGGTGTTTTAGTAGAGATACTATTTCGACTTGGAAGGCTGCATCCACAAACCTTTTCACGGATATCGACCCATCAACTATTATCACGCATGGTTATCAGTTGTGTAGACCCTTGGATGTAAGTGGCTACGCTTGCCCCATCTCGCCGTCGACAACCCTTGGTCACACATACCATGCTGTAACCGGCTATCTGGCAATTGCTGCATGTTTCAATCGCTGCCTCCACCTCAAGTCGGTTGAATATCCCTTTGGCCATGCAATGCGTGTCTCAGTTCTACCCTATCTGCCTATTGCGCCTTTCCACAGCAATGTGATTTGTGAGCAGCGCCCACCGCTTTATTGTCCAAGGCAGGGGTGGTACGAGGGACCACGGGGTCTGACGTTCTCTTCCATTTCCGGGGGCCGATACATCTGACTCTCCTTGGCTCTGACACGATCCACTTGAGGCCGGCACGACGGACTTTACAGTTTCTTACTTGAAAGGCCGTAGATCATTTCTCGGCTTATTGGCGTCATCCATACCAGGAGGGGTTCCGTGAACGGCATAACGACGCTGTTGGTTAGTCTGTTTCGAGAAAGTCTTTTACACAGACTCAACACCATCTCGAGCAACTTTACAAGTTATGTGGTGGTTGGGGCAATTGTCAAACAACGATGATCCTCATTGCGATTTCTCGTGCTTCGGCTGTCTGATTGCCCTGTCTAATCAGCTGTATATCGTGTGTCTGTGGTGTCCATGGTTGTCTGGGCCTTGCTCTAGGTGGTGAATCCCTGTGTTGATTATTGTGTCAGTGGACTTGCCCACCAAGAGACAGAGACAGTGAAAAAAAGATATGCTATGATGAAGGGGGGCACTGAATACCGTTGGATGACGTCTAGTTTTTTTCGGCTTTTATTGCTGTGTGGCGGCGTTAGAAGCGGTAACCAGCATAACAGCCCCCGTCGGGAACAATGGATGCACTTTACCGCCTACTACGTAGTAGTGCTTGCTCGGCCTGCTTGCTTGCTTGATTCATGTTGACTGTGGTTTGGTTGCGGCCACTAACGGCGGCCCATTTCTTGTTACCCAACCCACTAAAACAATTGAGGGCGCTTCCTTGCATGTTCCCGTTTTCCATCTTGCATTTTGCATATTGGTTGCCCCTCTTTTTTCCTCCTTCTCCGTCTGTACTCTGGCTCTAGTCCTCTTGTCTCCGTCTGTTCTGCCTCGCTTCCTTCACTGACAACGCCTGTGCTGCGACACAAGGGGAAGGGGGGGGGAGAAAACAAATGGAGGGTCAGAAAACTACGATGCACGGTAGGTTTTGGCTTTGGCCATGTTCAAAGGGACCAAAATAGGGCGCATTTCATGCTAACGCATCCTTACTAGCTAAATAGTTGCAGGCTATCAACCTCGTTTCTAAAGTCTGCAACATATATCCATATATAACACCGGAGCACGACTATAGCACACTACGCCTACACAAACACATGTAAAGGTTGCCAGCCCTGTGTCCCCGGTGGCCAGTCAAGACCGGAAACAGCGACATAATCTATTGGACGGTATTCACTTGGACCAGCGTGTGTATGTACATACAAGTCATCGTCGTACATACATTTCGTACGGTTGCCCAGGGGGTCAAGACACGTTGTGCAAGATATTGTGCACATGGCTTACGGGCTTTTGGGGCCTATGGAACTTGGCTGGCGTTTTGGTGAAATCAAAGGAAGCCGCTTCGCTAGGCGGCAGCACAACGACCATGGGCCCACAGCGTCCAGATGAGTTTGATCCGTGGTTGTCGGGCGATGAGTGTAGCATTAGCAGTTTTATGGTGGGGGCAGTACCTAAGCAGTACCCGAAGGGCTCTATTGCTTGGCGGGGAACACGACAGAGTACTGCTGAAGAGCCACACTTTCAGGCGGCTGACAGTGCACCCGGAAAACCATGTGTTGTACAGAGCGACTACATTTGTAGGTATAACGAAGCTTTGCGAAACGCCCAGGCTCATGTGCATACATACACATACATCTAACCACTACTGTATGTTGTTCCTCTGAGTATTTGATCTCTTTTTGTTACGACGAGGTACACGGAACAAAAATGCAATGCAGCAACGATAATTACTGGATCGATTTGTCGTACTGAGGCTGTCGTGTTTTTCTTTAATTAGTCACTATGACCTTTGCCAGGCTTTTACTGAACACAAGTGAAGGGCGACAAGGTAGACGTGAAAGGGCACAATCCAGTGCCGAAAAAAAGTAAGTACATACATCCCATGAGAAATGCTGAGGATGATGGAGTGCGAAAAAAGTATTTTGCCTATTACTCTCAGATTTACAGAAAATATGAGATATTCATACTGATTACCGTACAACAGCGGACGTGGCCCAGAGACATTGACAGCACGCAACTTGGCGTGATCACGGATATCTGCTGTGTAATACGACACTCAGAACTTTGTAAGTATTCGATGAGTGAGGTATTTGGGAAAAATCAAGTATAAATTTTAGGAGGTGAGAATGGGATACGCGACTTTGAAAACGAACTAAAGAAGAGGGCTACTGACGGATTGGGAGGCATCAGCATACCACTGCGCCAAAAAGAAGTGGAACCTTTGGACTTTGTTACTAGTGCTCTTCTATCAGGGCTTATATAGGAGGTAGTTCCTTATATAGCCAGAAGAGGTCACAGTGAGTAGCCATCAGACAGGGCAGAGGCTGACAGCTACTTATAGTTTATCACAGGTTGCGGGGGCAGAATCTTAGTGTCAAAAGTGAGCTGTATCTCCTCCAATTTTGCCACGACCAATCCCGTGTTGCACTAAAACAGGGTTATCACACACCAGGGCGTGCAAGTAAGCTTGAGGTATGCATTTGTTCACACCCCATATGAGACAGATCACCGCAAAGGGATAACGATTAAATCAGGCCATTTTATGTTGGACCGACAACATTTATACTCTTTTTACTCTTAAATTGCTTGCGTCTGATGCGTACATATGTATGTACTAGTATTTTCCTTTTCCGGCCCTGCAAGTGGTTTCGTTGTTATTTAAACCAAGGGAATTATCCGCCGTGCTCCACGCATATATATTCGCTCTCATCCTCACCGGTCTGTTGAACTTCTCAACTGGACCTTATCACTATTTCATCTTTACGTTTTTATTTCTTTCTTGCCAATACTTATATTCTTGGTCCACCACTGAACTGTTGAACCCACAGCACCACTTATGGCCACATCTCTTTTCAACCTTTTCCTACATTCCCTTAGTCGTCATTCTCCAACCAGCATCACCACTCTGGAGTGACGTCATTGATGTATAGTCAACGTCGACGAACATTACCACACCGCCTCGCGCCATCAAAATTGGTTCACTTTGCAACAAAGTTATACTCGGTTGACACTGACAGTCTGCTTACTTGCTATCAGACGTTCAGTTGGTCACGTCCAGTTTCATCTACCTATGATGACCCATGAGTCCGACAATCAAGGTAAACATGAACTGCCCGTCCGTTGTCTTCCCTTTCGCTGCCCTCTGGGACCCATCATTAGCAACACTTCACGCCTCAACGCCCAGGGAAACCGCCGGCGATACCCCGGCCGGAAAACTTCAAATCCACCACATATTTCGACAAATGCTCGCATTACGAGACAGAGAGCCAAGGCTCCAGTCTTAGTCCAATCTGCTCTCACTGCACATCTCACCAATGACCAAAGGGTCGGGAAGTTTGTTTTTTTCGACAACTTTGGAGCGGTTAGACTTGACAAGAAACTCGGTGCGGGTGCCTATGGATGCGTTTACCGGGCGACTGCAGTCGTTAATGGGATGACATATGCGGTCAAGGTCATTTCGAAATCATCGAGCAGTAAGGAAAGGACAAATCGCCAGGACTCTCAGCGTCGGGAACATCAGCTCCATCTTGCCGTCTCTGAGCACCCAAATATTGTTTCCATCTATGCGACTGCGCAGATGGGAAGCATCTCTGCGCTTCTTATGGAACTCTGCGAAGAAGGTGACTTGTTCCAAAATATTGCTGAATTTTCCCTTTACGAAAATAAGAACGACGATGCCCGTTCGGTTTTCTTGCAGCTCCTTGATGCAGTCGAATATTGTCACAGCAAAGGTGTCTTCCACCGCGACCTCAAGCCCGAAAACGTTTTGGTTGCTAGAAACGGCACTCAAGTCAGGCTCGCTGATTTCGGCCTTGCTACGATGAACATGATCAGTTACGACTATGGTTGGGGGTCGACATTTTACATGTCTCCTGAGTGTATCGGCACCGGGAAATCACAAACTGGCTATTTATGCGCGCCAGGCGATGTTTGGGCCCTCGGTGTTATTCTGGTCAATCTCATGTGCGGTCGCAATCCGTGGAAGGAAGCCACTGTGTCAGATTCTCGCTATTGTAGTTTTCGCCAAGATCCAAATTTCATTCGTTCCATCCTCCCGATTACCGATACCTTCACCAAAATCCTCTCGCGCGTTTTTGAGGAAGACCCGACTCTACGGATCACCCTGAATGAGCTTCGTTCAGAAGTGGCAAGTTGCAAGTTCTTCACCAGGTCAGCTCAAGAGGCGGCGTTAGCTGCCAACCTGCCTGCTGCTTGTCCCTCACCTGGACCATTTTATAGTTCACCACTGTCGGATGCGTACAGCGACGATACGGACGCATCTTCGGTTGGCGAGATAGATGAAACCATGGATCCGAGATATCTGGCTCATCCTCCTGAAGCGAGCAAGTTGTCGGTTTTCCTTTCCTCCATTGCAGGAACGCCAGTACAGCAAATTCCGTACACGAAACCGGTTGACTACATTCCCCAAACTCGCTCGGATTTGTTCATGGGAGGTGATGCGGAGTACTGGCAAGAGCAAATGGCTTATCCCGAGTATCAGGTCGATAAGCCGGGTCCTATGTCCAGTCCTTTTGCTATTAGCCCCAATGAGCACATGTCTCCACTCATGGGCTCCAGTTATCCATTATACCAGTTTGCTCCATTTGCCACCCCTTCATTCATTCCATCCCCACCAGCTTATGATTCATTTTCTGCTGGCTTCCATCTTCCATATCTCCCACACGGAGTCTCGAATCCCAACATCGCATTTGGGTTCAATCCGTGATATACGTTTTACGATTTACGTCTTTAAAATCTGCGACTCTTCGTTTTGTTCAGGCTTGTTCTCGGCTTTTTTCTTCTCTCATTTTTATCTGCATCATTCATTAGACGGCGTTTAGGGAAAATTGGCTTTTTGGCGGTATTTGTCATTGTTGTTTTACAGTGCCGTGTTCAATCTCTATGAGATTGAACACGGCACCTTTTTTGGTCGTTTTTTTGTAGAGTTGGTTTATTTACCACTTCTTAGGTCTTAAATAAACATGTTCCCACTTCGGGATGCTTTGCGACTCGTTATTGCCGATTTTTTTGAACCTTGTGACTATTCTTGTGTGTGCTTGTCTTGTCTTGATCGTTGTACCATTGCGATGGGAGGTGTCTTGTCAATACCCCAATTGGGTTATTCTGTGTTGGAGGACTTGAACCCGAATTAGATGAACACGGCACCCTGATATTTGCGTATATGGAGTTAGTGTAGTTACCAATTAGTTCTGTATAAGACATACATTTTACACTTTTGGATGTTTTGCCACCATTTCTGATCGGTTTCTTTGAATCATGTGACCATATGAGATTTCCCTCATTTAGATTCTCTTTTTTAACTGCTACATGGCGATTTTCCCCTTCTTCCCGTCGCCAGTTTGTTGGTTGTGTTTTGATGTAACTCTGATGTAGTTGAGGTGAGGTCGTGATAGTTACACGGTGTGTAACATTCCTGTTCCCTGTCAGTTTCGAATGGCGACCGACGACATGCGTTGAATGAACGGAGATTCGAAGGTGGTAACTGCCTGTAAAAGAGAGTAATTGAATGGTTGTTTTTCTAGAAGATACGATTCGCGAGAAGAAATTTTTGGGGCGAAGACATACATTTGTACTCATAGTCGCCACTTTCCCTGTACTAATGCAGACCACCGATTTGGTGATACTAGCTATTATAGGGTTAGTTAGACAGCGTACAAGTGGGGTTAGAGACATATGTATGTACATATGTACTAAGCTTCAGGCGGGAGCGTCCGCGTGCTAAAATCCTAAATGTCTTACCTGACCGTCCAAAATGGGAACATAAACATCTATGTATGGACATACATACATATGTACATACAGTGTATTTAAGAATGTTCTTTTGCGCTGTTCGTGGCAAGTACGCCTTATAAGTTACGTCTTCGAGTATGTGGGTGTCTTGAGTTAGTAAGGCGATATGCAGCTAGAATTTCAACAGTGCAGTAACAGTGGCGAGACAATCTTCCAATGTATTGAGAAAACGAGTGGCGTAAACAATTTGGAGAGTTTGGCCGATAAGGCTAAAAGTGACTCGGCGGTCGAGTTCTGAAACGTATGTACAGAAATTCCATGTTAGGTTGCCACGTCGGGCTAGTTCCGATGACGTATGTGCACTTGTTCGCCGTGTTTCACGAACTAAGGTACGCTACTGCTAGTTTTGGAACATCAATTTCCGTTATGTAAATGCCGAACATGGTAATATTTCGTATGTACAACCACGGGTAAATGGAACAACCAACACCCCTCGTAGATTCCAGATCCAGCTTTTGGAGTTTATCTATGACGGAAGTATCTCACACATCCACGGGAGGTTGTGACAACTGAAACCAGATCCGCCTTCCAGATTCCGCCACCAACGTAAAGAACAATGTGAAATAGCCAGAGAGAAACACCGTTGTATTGAATTGATAATGAACCTTCTATTTCTTTCCACTCTTCTTGATACCCTGCTGCCCAGTGTTCAAGGGTCCTCTACCACCAGCCTTGGCAGCGAGGTCCTTCTTAGCCTTCTCCTCTATGAGAAAGTCAGTTCCTATTCATTACATTGCGACACCTCATCATTCTGACGCCCGAGGCTCTCTAAATGATGAAAACTTACCGGCACGCTTCTTCTCGAGGAAAGCCAGATCATCCTCATCGAGCTCCTTGGGACCCTTCTTGGGGGCCTTGAGAGGCTTGGCCTTGCCGCCTGTTTATTCCGTGGTTAGCAATCTATCCTTGAAATGACCCCGCTTTCGCCAGAACAATGATCGTCATTGTAGCCACCAATATCACCAGGTATCCACTGGCAATGGCTTACCTTGTCTGTTAGCACCACCCATATTTGTGAAAACGAATTTATTGAATGTGAAGTGTCGTTGGGAATAGAAAAACCGCGAAAACTCGTCAGAATCAGAATATTCAAGAAGTTTCAAATGTCGTCTTCAGCCTTATCGCACGCCACCTAAAAATCTTTCATGGGATAACCCTAGTACACGCTTGTCCTATTTGGGTAATTTTGCCATGCTTTACCCGAGACATATATCTGACGACAGATCAATGGACAGTGTGTGTTAGTTGTAAACAGGATGCGTATAAGATAACTACAGTTGCACCAAAACATCCCGCAAAGACCTCCCGAGAAGAGAGTAACGAGCTCACTTTTTGTCCGGGCATAACTTGTGAAGTAGAAGTTCAAGGCGCACTTGAGAAGTCATAATGATATAGGGGTGTGAAAAGGGAGTTTATATATCAATCGGAAGTCTAGTAATTTAACCTGCTCTTTTCCTCCAGACATTAAATTCCTTGCCACCAATTATCCAAATATATATGGCCATTTTCCTTCACTCAAGATTAGATACCAAATATAAGCAACAGTGCCAATGACGTAGTTGAGAGTAGTGGGAGACGGAACACGGAATACGATATCATGTGACATGGCAAGAGTCTCCAATCGTCTCAGTTGTAAGCTCGCTTCCGCTTAACGGACTGCTGAAGGAATCAACACGGATTGACAGCGAACCAAGGAGTTCGGTGAGGAACGGGGGTCACCGAGTTTCGATGCGCAACAACCGAGGTTCCGGAGTTCACAGTTCAACGGACGGTAGACATACTTACACGCCATGGGGAGGACGATTTGTTTCTTTACAGGTTCCATTTCAATGTAGAAGTCAAAGCATGAATTCAGCAGCAGTCACAAATCAATCTCGCGCTAAAGGGTAATTTGTTACATTTTGCCTCCGCGTACAAGTTCCATAGGACTAGCAATACATCACATGACAAATCTAAGACACAACTATAGTTGGTATAAATACGTGGGGGCAGCCTCTCTCCCATCTATTTCTGTTTTACCCTTCTAATTATAACCCGCTCATCTTCTAACGCCCAACCAACGCCATATTCCTTACCCAAAGTATCCCATGAAACGCCTGTTGATTTCTCCAAAAATGACTTATCGACACCAAAGTAAGCCCGTCCAAAACACTTCAGTAACCTCTCTCTAACTTCGCGTTCAGCAAATTCCATGATACGCGCCCTGTGGCCATCTACTCTTTCCTTGACCCGACGGAACATGACGTAATTATCACTCGACAACGCCCTTATTACTTCGTCGATTTTGCTGTCCCTGAGACCATAGGCTTGTCTGATACTAATAGCTTCAGATAGTTGGCCACGACGACAAGCGGCATCGAGAACAAGATAAGCGACTACCTCGGAAAGTTCCAAACTTGTGAGACTGGCTATGGGATGGATACGTCGGAGGAGATGTTGAATGGCCGGGTGGTATCCCTCTGGATGCTGTACAAGGATACACAGTCGGATACAAAAGAGGTAGCACTGTACAGCAAATGTGTCGGTTCTCTTCGAAGCCACTAGGCCCTCGCGTAGTTTTCGCAGTGCCGAGACGATCAGGCCAAGGTCTTTGTTGCTGGTAGGTGTGACTAATGGTGTACCAGCGTCGGTAGCGATGTGGTCTGACGGTGAAGGGACAAGTGGGGGGAAATATGAGGTAACGCTTGAACCACTCGGGGTACCAGCTGCTGGTGTTGGTGTTGCTTCATTTAGCTCCAGTGATGCGAATCTGCGCAGCAACTCATCACGCTGACCCGCTGCTGAACAAAATGACAGATACCGTTCAACAATTTTGGTATAATACCTTTCTTGTGTCCGGAAGTCCAATAATCTGTTCATATCAGTCCGTATTAGTACTCAGTCAGAGTGGGTATTACGTCTCATTTGTCACTCGCCTAGTATCTCCTTTAGAGGGAAGTCCCAACTCCTCAAGCGGATCCATCACCACTGGCTTCAAACGCCCCCAACTATTCGACATAACTCTCTCCGTTCTCATCCCATTCGCATCTCTCGCTGCTCTCCGTGGCGACCCCGAAGCAGCTGGAGAACCCTCTCGGTCCCGTGGGAACTTGCGCGCCCCACCAGCACCCCTACCGCCACCTCCAGTTCCACCGCCACCTTGAGCCCAGGGTTCTCGTCGTCCGTCGCGGTCACGGTGAGATGTCGCTAATGGCGGGAGAGATGTTGCTGAGGAGCTCGGCGCAATAGAGGCTGAAGAACTGTCTGGACGGTCCATAACAGGGTCTCGCCAAGTACTATTGGATAAGCCGCTAGTACGCAAGGAGGGGTTGTTGTTGATGCGGCGGCCCGAGTTGGTGCGGCCGGGGCCGCGAGGGTTTGTGTTGTTGAAGACCATGGAAGCCGAAGTGAGTGTGAAGAACAGGTTTCCTTTGTAGTCAAGTCAAATATGATTAATGATGATGGATAAAGTTTGTTGTTTGCTAATGCTTTCCTGTTGTACCCAAGACACCACCCACGTCAAGAACCCTAAATGATGACTAAGCAACACACGGTAGTAACAACGATTGACGTCACACATCTACAACTCACATTGTACATAGATATCACTATTTTGTGTTTTGCTGGTAGTATGCATTCGAGGCCAAACTCTAAAACAAACAAAATCAAATAAAAGGGGCTATTACACAAAAGAAAAACATATCAACTAACATCAAGTTTAAACCTTGACAAACAGCGAGAAAACACCCTTGGCATACTCGACAATCTCGTCACCACCCAACTTCGACTCACCATACACTCTGTCAACGAATGAAATAGGCACCTCAGCGACAGAGAAGCCCATACCCTTTGCGCGAACCATCATCTCCATTTGGAAAGTGTAACCCTTCGACTCAGTGCTCTCAATGACCTTTTGCAAGACAGCCTTCTTGTACAGACGGAAAGATCCAGTCAAATCTGACACGCCGGGGGCGAGAACGGTATCGGCGAACAGGTTCGCGCCACGCGAAACAAACTTGCGCTTAAGATCCCACCCGTAGACGCCACCATCACCGGCATACCGGGTACCGGTGACAATATCGTAATCAGCCTTGGCCTGCAGGGCGACCATCCGGGGGATGAACTTGGGGTGATGCGAGAAGTCGGCGTCCATGATAACGACAAAGTTACCCGTCACAAACTGCATACCGTGGACGTAAGCGGTTCCGAGACCGAGCTTACCGGCGCGAGGCTTGAGGAGGACATGGGGAGCGTAAGCTTTAACGAGTTGGGCGGCAACTTCCTGAGTGCCATCGGGGGAACCGTCGTCGACGATGATGAGCTCCCAGTCGAGGTTGCTATGGAGGGGCAAAGCGTTAGCGGGGTTCCGCGGAGGATGTATACCGGGTCCAGGGACGGATTCCGTGGGAATTGGAGACCTACTTCTCGGTAAAGGTGCGGTTCAACAACCAGGTGATGATAGGGAGGTTCTTGCGCTCATTGTAGGTGGGCAAAATAACGGAGTACTTGTTGGTAGACATTGTGAAGAGATGCGACGGAGTCGAGATTAAGGTCGAAAGCAAGGGGTTTCGTGTTATTTGGATGAATTAAAGAAAGTAAAGAGAGATTGTGGTATCGTACAGCGCAATTCAGTAAATGCAATGGGTATGAATAACAAATTAATGTCTAAGTCACACGTATTCAGTAAATTTGACTGTAACAAGGTTAAGTGGCTTCACGATCTTTTTGGTAGTACTTGGAACGCGACAAGCTGTCAGGATACAGTAACTACTACTCTATCCCAGCGCACCAATAGCATCCCTAGCGCTCGCGACTTGGAAACTAGCCTGTAATCCAAACCAAACAGTGGGGTACGATGTTATGAAAGGGTTAGTAACAAAGAACGGTACTTGTGTAAGGGTTAGAATGGGATCGTTTTTTGATCGACCTAAATACCCACATAGAGAAGTCTACTCACCCACACAAAGGATTCAAGACCCAAACTAGCGCGGATGTTAGTCTGGGTAACGGGTCTGGGGAGAGGGTGTTAAGAGTGAACATGAAGTAAATCACTACCGGCAGGTCGGAGCTCGAATGGAAAATTTCCTGTCAATTGCTTGTGCAATTTTGACATTGCATATTACTGCCACTGGAACCAGATACTCCGGAGTATGCCGAAGCACACTGGAGAGGGCCGTGAGTTGTCTGGATGAAGCCATGGCCCTGATAGCTTTTTTCACCGGTCCCATCCTGTCTCACTCCCAGACCGGACTCCTCTGGATAAAGATTCACGTCTATCTGCCCCGGGTCGAACCTCCCTCACCCGAAGCTAGGCTTACTGTGCTGGATCAAACTGCTACCAGTTATTGATGTACATATGTACAACATACATGTGTACATAACTCGCATGGTAGCCAATAACGCTACGGGTCTGATGTGTCCGTGGAGCGATACTGTTGTCAAGGAGTGCCTGCGTACGGAGCCGCTCCTCGCCGGAGCAGATGAGATAACCAGAGCCGCGTGGTTACGCATGGCTGACCTGCTCCGGAACTGCCCAGTCATTGAGAGTGTGCTCCCTACAGCGGAGGAGATCAAACGTGTTGATAGGGCACGAAAGAAGTTGGCCAAGATGAAGAAGGCAGGCAACGCACCGGGACAACCGGAGGCACCGAGAAACAGTTACCTCTGCTCTCCAGCAGAGCCCACCGATCAAGCTGTGAAGACAGTCACTTTACATTTAGCTCTGGGGGGTCTCACAACACCCGTATCTTTACGCCGGCTGATAACACAAGGACCGTTGACCAGAGGAGACACAGAGGTCAAATTGGGGACCTGACCCAAACTAGCGTCTGCGCTAGCCTGGGGTTTGAATCCTTTGTGTGGGTGAGTAAACTCTTATGTGTGGGTATTTAGGTCGACTCGTTTTTTGTTCATTACTCTCATGCAGGCTTAGCCTATGGAGAGACTTGGGATCACGTTGAACAGATGGGTTTCCCGGGCGAAAGATCACGATGATCGACAAGACCCGGAAAGGTGTGTAAAAGGGTTCGACCCCGGTATGGCGATTTGCCGTTGTTTTGTGGGACTTCGGCCGCTCTAGACTCACGCCACCAACTAGGCTGATAGATAGGATGAAGGGGGATGACTTTTGCACATATCTTGTACATACAGTATGTACATATGTATGAATATGGTTAGATGCCGAGTCCCAAAGAACCGAAAAAACTGTGGATGTGGTCAAGTTGAAAGTTTGCTTCTTGCGATCTGTGATGTTTGCTTAGCCGGCGGCTGGCAAGATGTGGGACTGGTTATGGCACTTGACGTGTACATTTGTGGAGGCGAAGCTGGGAGGGCGATGTAGTGTCCATTGGGAGGGTTTCTATGTTGATCTTCATGGATTTCCGGTGGCTCGTTGAGGCAAGTTTATCCATGTCTCTTTTTTGTAGATGAGATGTTAAGCTGACGACCATTTCTGTTTACACATGCAAGGACATGTTGACATAGAGAAAACAACTCAAGGTAGTCACGCAAAATCTCGCCCCCGCCATTGGACTGTATGTAAACAAACGGGACAGCCTAGGCGATAGGGCCAAAAAGAACTTGACACTTTGACGTCGCAATGGGCGGGTCATGCAGTATGGAATCTCGTATTATTGTTATTGCTGTAAGTCTGCACAGAGTCTCTCGGGCTTTTCTTATGTGAACGGAGTAGTCGGGGAGGGCTATGATGGCAGTGTCCCGATTGGAAGTGGGACATTGGTCTGGTTGGCAGTGAAGACGTTTCCTGTTTACTGGGTTCACAAAGAGGGAGTTAAGTGACTTGTCAGGGGGTTTTAGAGTCTTCTTAGAGAGGGACTAGATATTTATGACACAAGCCGGTGTTTCGACGTGATCATGTGGAATATTTTTAAGAAGGAATACCTAGTCAAGACATAACACAACACTAGCGGATCATCCGTCGAACTGGTAAGATATCATCTTGGTCATTGTTTCTCCAGATGACTTCCCGTTCATCAAGGCGATTTTTCCGTGTGAATATACCAGACCAGACAGGGAGGGTGCTTGGTTCTTTCGTTACTAAAGATAGAACAACGGACGACGTTCATACACAAAAAGAGGGGGGGCCCAAGAGACGACGCAGGGTCTCATATTGAACAAATATTGAATGGGCTTGAAGTTAGACATTGACTACATGTACATACATGATACGGATCCGGGAAATCGACATCTGTATAATATTTGAGGCGGACTTCGAAACTGTCGGACTCTAGATTGATACCGAAACGAAAAGGTTGGATGGTGGAGTTTGCATGAACAAGAATGGAGGCGAAGCTTGATGTAGACTAGAAACCAAAGTGTCAATGCACGAGCACCGAACTGGGATCAGAAAAAAAGGTCCCGAATATAGACATTTATACGAGACTTAAAAAGTGACAAAAAACCACTAGCAACGAGCCAATTGGCTAAGGATTAGAACCTAGGTTACGCAAACTCGTGTGTCTTGTCCTAATACGTCCTGTAAGAATAAGCCAACCTGCCATTTTCAGGTACCGCCAAAGCAGCGTCCAACCAGTTCCTCACCAAGAGAATTTGCCACAAGTCAACTACAAATTCCCCACTACGAAGGCAAGTCCTTCAGTGGCGGCGCATCTTTATAGCCAATAGCCATTCAGACGAGGGAATGTAGTGACAGACGACGGAAGATATAGAGGCCAACAACGGATTTAGGAGATGTGCCCCGATTTGGTAACTAACGATCCTTGTACTTTTTTTTCTCTCTACTGTACCTGCAAAGGAATAACGAGGCTAGAATATAGTACCAGGGGCGGATTTGGTCTGAATGGACGGACAGTCTTTCTTGGACTGATGGTAGCAAGAATATCATGACTTTTGGGCGGTCTTTCAGTGGTGAGGTAAAGCTCAAACTTGGTTATACAGGGTTATTGTAACCGGGTTGTTGAATCGTGCCGCCATCAGATTGAGCACATCACGGGAACTTGCCAATGCGACTCATGGTACGTGGTCATTCATTCATTGATCATATCAATACGGAACCCGTGACTCCGTTATCAACACCTTCTCATTCTTTCCTTGACAGATTACTTTCGGTTGTCATTTGGCTCTTCGCGTCTGCGTTGTATTCTCCTTTCCTTGCGTATGTTCTTTTAGAACTTGTGTTATCCAGGCCCCTAAATCTATGGCCCTTGAATCTTGCCAGGGAAACCCCAAACCTGGTCCGCTATATCGAAGCTTGCCTTGTTTTTTTGTCTTCTTTTTCTTTCTCTCTAGTTGCTCACGGGGACCAAAAATCACGAATCCCACACTTTCGCTCGTTGCTTTATCTTTTTTCACATTCTTTGAATGTTGCTATTTTCTTTGTGACGCATTGTCCAAGTTCCTGCAGTGTCTCCTCATTCCGTTGCGTTTTGTTTCCACTCACTTTTCTTCTTCTTTCCTTCTTCTTCCTTGTTTTTACTTTTCTCTCGTCTTGCAACTTTTGCTGCTCATAGTTGAGCTATTTGACGATTTCTCAGTACCAGCCTCTCACTCTCGTTGACTCATTCCATCGTCTCTATTATCATTCGCTGTCGTTCGTTGTCTGCATCTTTTCTCGATTTTTCTTATTGCCAGGCAATCAATCACTGCCATTTCACGACATATACGACCTACATACAATCCTACACTGGTAGCCATCATCGTCGGAACCTGCATATATTCCATCGTCGTGATCTGCCGAATCTAGACCCCTTTGGCCTGTGATTTTGCTGCCAAGGGCCCCCATACCCTCGACTCCACCTTTTCTTGTGTTCGCCAACAAAAGTATCTCAATATACATCGACAGATATTACATTTTTGTCGCCTCTTTTTCTCGCTCTCGCAGACTTTGGCCGGAAATCTATCGCCAAAGTTAACAATCTCCGGCTACAGCCATCACCGGGGCCCTTGCCCTTGTAGACAAAGTCTTGTTTAGACGTCACCACCTGCTCAGCCTCCATTCTTCTTGACGTCATTCTTTACTGTCGACAGAAATCACCATAAAACTAGGACCGACCGTCCTCTGGATCGCCAGGAAATTATTATCAGTAGGACAAATAGTCTGGGGCTGGCCATCCTCAGTCGTTTTACCATCACTGCTTTTGGCGCATAGCCGCCACATATTTTTATTTATTTGTACTCATAATGTCGGATTCCTTTCGTCTTAACATGCGGTCTACTGTCGCTGTAGTAAAACAGTTAGTAGACCGTGAAAGCACCGACGCAGGTCAAGAGCTTTTAGAGTTACTTAAGGATCCATTTTCGGGCGATGTGCGTTTATCTGTTTTCTTTGGTTATTGCCCGATGTAGTTTGCTAACATAACACCAGATCTCGTCCACCTCTTTATGGACAGCTATTGCCGTTTCCTTTGGTTGCACAGCTTTTGCCGCTATTTGCTTCTCGCTACTTCGACCATATAACCAATCTGTTTACGCACCAAAACTCAAACATGCAGACGAAAAACATGCGCCGCCACCAGTAGGAAAGGATCCGTGGGCGTGGATTGTTCCATTGTGGAAAATTACGGAAGACGAGACTGTAGCACATGTTGGCATGGATGCCGCCATCTTCATCCGATTTACAAACATGTTGCGCAACATCTTTGTCACTCTTGCCGTTATTGTTTGCGCTGTTATCATTCCCATGAACTTGACCCATGGAACTAACAACACTGGGCGCAGTTGGTTGTCAAACATTGGTCCCTCAACCGTTTGGGGTAGCTCTCATTGGGCTGATGTTGGGGCTGCGTATGTGGTTACATTTGTCATGATCGGTTACTTATGGTGGAACTACCGTAAGGTCGTAATCCTTCGGAGAAAGTGGTTTGACAGCGACGAGTACCAAAACAGTCTGCATGCCCGGACACTGATGTTAACGGACTTGCCAAAGGAGCGTTGCAATGATGAGGGGATCGCCCGGGTTATTGATGAAGTGGCTCCCAGTTCTTCATTCGCCCGTACTGCCGTGGGCAGAAACGTGCGTGATTTGCCAACTTTGATTTCAGAGCACGAGCTGGTTGTACGCAAGTTGGAAAAAGTGCTGGCAGTGTACTTGAAGAATCCAGCTCAACTTCCCCCATCGCGTCCCATGTGCAAGGTCTCTAAGAAGGACCCTTCATATGGGACATACCCACGCGGGCAAAAGGTTGATGCCATTGAGTACTTAACGCAGCGTATCAAGAACCTCGAGGTTCAAATTCGCGAAGTCCGTCTCTCAGTTGACAGACGGAGTACCATGCCATACGGTTTTGCTTCATACAGCGATATCACTGAGGCCCATTCGATTGCCTACACAACTCGCAACAAGAAGCCTCTGGGCACTACGATTGTTCTGGCTCCCAGGCCCGAGGATATTATTTGGTCTAATATGCCCTTGTCGCCGTCTATTCGCTCATGGAAGGGAATCATTGTCAACCTATGGATTACTCTGCTTACTGTTCTCTGGGTTGTGCCCAACGCCATGATTGCTATTTTCCTTGTCAATATCAGCAACTTGGGTCGTGTATGGCCTGCGTTCAAAACTGAACTGGAAAACCACTCTACCTTCTGGGGTATGTTCCAAGGTATCGCTAACCCGGCCATCACTTCGCTCGTATATCTGGTTTTGCCTATCATCTTCCGTCGCTTCTCCATCATGGCAGGTGACCGGACCAAGACGGGTCGTGAACGTCACGTTACTGCCAAGTTGTATGCCTTCTTCGTATTCAACAACCTGATTGTGTTCTCCCTGTTCAGTACTATCTGGGCTGTGGTCGCCAGTATCGTCGATGATACTAGCAAGGGTATGGATGCCTGGACTGCCATCATCAAGAACAACCCGTTTTCTGCCCTTCTCGAGTCTCTCTGCGGTAACTCTCCTTTCTGGGTGAACTGGCTGCTTCAGCGTCAGCTTGGTGCTGCTATTGATCTGGCTCAACTCTGGCCGTTGGTGTATGGTTTCTTGATGCGCAAGTTCAGCAGCCCTACTCCCCGTGAGCTTATTGAACTCACGGCCCCGCCATCATTTGAGTATGCTGCCTACTACAACTACTTCCTGTTCTACTCTACCGTTACGTTGTTCTACTGTGGTATTCAGCCTCTCGTTATTCCCGCCGCGGCTATCTACTTCTTCATTGATGTTTGGTTAAAGAAGTACTTGATTCTCTATGTGTTTATCACCAAGACTGAGTCTGGTGGTCTGTTCTGGAGAGTACTATACAACCGTATGTTGTTTGCTACCTTTATGAGCCAGATTATCTTCCTTCTCATTATCTGGGCGCGTGGTGATGGAAGTCGCAACGTCCTTGCTTATGCGTTGGTTCCTCTTCCATTCTTTCTCATTGCTTTCAAGATTTACTGCGCCAAGGTCTTTGACTCCCAGATATACTTCTTCTCGCGTATTAACCTTAACAAACGCCCTCTTGATGACGCCACCAAGAACTCACGCATGCGCTCTGAGAAACTTGCTTCACGCTTCGGTCACCCTTCGCTGTATAAGCCTCTTGTCACTCCCATGGTACACGCCAAGGCGCAAGACATGCTTCATATCATTTATTCTGGGCGCTTGAGTGGTGGTCGCGAAGCCGGTGGCGAAAACGAATTTGCCTCCGTCTCTGGCTACTCTGATACGTTTGCCATGGACTCTCTCAAGCCTGGTCACCCTGGTAAGACTAGTGGTGTTCCTGGTTTCGAGTTGGTCCCTGAGAGTCAACTGGACTTTGAGTTCTACAAGAACCGTACTGAGTTTAATGACTACAATCACGGCCAGCTCTTCGGTAACCCATCTGATCTCGTGCGCCCAGACACTCCATCGAACCAGTCAGCATGGAGTGACAACAACTCGCGTCCCGGAACTCCAACGCAAATCTACGGTGGTATGACCGGCCCCGCACAACCTACTCTGCCAGCCATGCCCCAAATGGGCACCGGACAAGCCCCTGGAGTTGTTGCCCCTGTGGCGTCCCCTTATGCGCCTTACCGCAGTCACACACCAGCGTCAATGTACAGTAACGGCGGTAACAACGGATACCTTGGTCAGCCTGATATCGGCCCGGTGCGTACCCGTTCACCATTATACTCACAAGCCAATGACTCGTCGTCAGGCCTGGTTAGCGCAGCGGCTGATATGCCATCCGTAGCGCCTGTGTGGGCGGCTCAAGGCTACGACCCGCGGGATCAATCCAGAGACGCCGTTCCTGCAGCTGGCCCTAGTATGGGGGCGCTAGGCGGTGGTCCTCAAGGTTACAGCGGGCTGGCACAGCATGAAGCGGAAGAGCCACAACAGTATGATTACTTTAGAGGAGGAAACAGTACGCGTAAGCCAGGTGATGGATGGTGATTTTAGACTTTCATATTTTTTTTCTATTATATAGATTTGTTTTGCTTGTGTTGTACTATAATGACAGTATTTTGATTTTGTACTACTTGAACTTATGTTGTGACACCATTTCCTCGGCACCAAGCCACGTGATTAGATCACCAACTAACCGGTTTCCAACACGATCTAATTCCTCTTCGGATTCCCATGTGACAGTGATTGACACACCGCCATTTGTCACTCCGACAACTGACAGAGCAATCGGTGCGCCAATGGGCATGGCGGGCTGAGTAAATAACATGCGAGTATCAACATCAACGGTAAGAGCACCAAGGTTAGAGACTTCCCATGTGTCACTGCGAGGTTTCCCTTCTTTGCTTTGAATCCATTTATCGATGGGCCCAGCTAACTTGAGGAGACCGGCCGGTGTATCGGCGGGGAGAACATTACATGCGTCTGTGATTGCGGCTTTAGCCGTACGGGCGAGGGTCCATGTTGATGATGGGATGGTGGTTTGCGGTACGAGAGGAGCGGATCGGAAGGATTGAGGGACTGTACTGACGAGATCGTGGATTTGGGGTTGTGGATCAAGGTTTGTATAGGGACGGAGAGATACTGGAGTTGTTCCGCTGAATGGTTCGTTTGGACGGGAAAGTGAGATTGAGTGAAGCGTCAAGACATGGAGAAGGCCAGTGAGTGTTGTTTTCTCGGTTCGACATTCAGTGATCAATTGGGCAGCACGAACGGCGGGAAGCCAGAGTGGATGATAGGTAGTTGGGTGGGTCCGGGTCAAGGTCATCGGGGGACCAGTCCATGTCGGCGTGTACACAACTGCTGGAATAAGTGAATAGAGAAAGGGGAGAACAAGGGCTTTGAAAAGATAAGTCGGGGAAAGGGATAACTGGAGAAGATGTTCTTGGGCAGCGTAGATTTCAGGCGGGTCTTGGAAGGAGAGTGTCAGACTGTTAGAGGGAGGGGTATTAGGCTCAGGAGAAGAGATGAGTGTTTGCAGGCTATCGTGGAAATGACGATGACCCATCCCGTCACTAAGGGAGTGGTGGATTTGAAAGACAAGGATACTAATTGAGGAAGATGGGTCCGGGGCGAAAATGTCGATGTGCCACGGTGGAATCTCGCCGACGTTCGGCCATGGCTTATCAATGACGGTTTCCACGAACCCGTTACGGCCGGCTACATCAGAAAACGTTACACCAGGGAGTAAGTGTAAGTTGATATGCTTCATAAGATGAAGTTGGTCAACAGCATTGTAAGTTGGCGAAGTCGTTTCTTCCCCGGAAATCACAAGACGGAGATGTGGATGTTTGGGTATCAATGTGTACAGATGGGAGATCAGTGCAGGCGGGGAACATGCGTAGGTTGAAATTGTAAGGACTCGGCCTGATAATCCAAGTGCATTACGCACAGAGGAGTAGGTTTCCCTGTGTGTGTTAGTCTCACAACTCTCCACGGCATCTCGGATGTCTTACATGCCACCAAGCGGGCGGACGTGTGTCGTAGTTGCCATTGCGGGGATTCGACCGGGTTGGGTGTAAGGGGTAAAGTGCCTCGGGTTTCCACAACACCATCACGAAATTGACTTATACCGATATGCCCAACCAGGGTCGTAACCCTACCGTTGTTATCCATTGTTATAGATCAGGCCGGAAAACAAGGCGAGATTAGGTACTAAGGCCATTGTACACACATGTCTGATCGTCCCAGCTAGTCAGGGGATGTGAGTACAACGCATCTAGTAGAGTGTGTGCATAAAACCTAGTTATGCATCATGTTGAGCCCTGGATGCTGCTGGGTAGACAACGCAGCTTCTATAAAGGGAAATTTCCAATGCTGGTCACGTCGCGTTGGACAAAGGGGGTTGGGCTTTTCTGAGGTTCTTGGGCTGGGAGATTTGAGGGCTTCTGATTGGTTGGATTGGGTGAAAGTCAATAAACGACGAGGCGGTTAACGGGGTTGTTCATCTAGGGTTTGAGTTGTTGAACTTGTTTTCTTTTTCTTTTCTTTTTATTCTTATTTTCAAGGGCGTTTTTGTTAGTGGTTGGGATACCTTTTTTTTCTGTTCGTTTGTTGAAGCGATTGGTTGTATGTATCTTGACTTCTTCTTCTTTTAATTATTCCTTCTTTATTCATGTTTTAATAAGCGCCTAGCCTTACCCACTCTAGATACCCTCAAGGCGGCCCAAAAAACCTAAGACCCAAATCGACGACCCGACCCATAAGAGCCCAACCAACTTCGCCTCGTCTCGCTCCCTTTATATCCACCCGACCGCTTATATAACCCAAGTCCGTTTAATATTCTATACCGACTCTTCACAGCCACCTGCAGGCTTCGATTGCCATTGCATTTTCAGGGCTCCTTGCAGTCAGCGTTACTACCCGTCAAACACCCGCTGCAGGAGGCTCCATAGTAGCTCGACTAGCTATCCAGGAGCTCCTATCCCTCGCTTTTTGGAGTGATCCTTTATTTTTACTTGGATATTTTTGCTCCTGCTTCACCCACCATGTCAAGGGAACAAGACTTCTTTTCTATAAGGCCTGACCTTAGTCGTCCCACCACTGCAGCTAGCAGTAGCAAACTCGTCGTTGATACCGGACGTTCCAAGCCAACCGTTTACCGTACACCGTCACTCTACGATACTTCAGCACACCACGATAATTCCTTCCACGAGACATCCTTCCACGACCAAGACCGCAGCTACGCTAGTCTCTCCGGCGCTATTCCAGTGCCCGCTTCCACCCGGACCTCACCACATCCGACCCGTCCACAATCCCAATCTTACGCCGACGCTCATCAGCACTACCCATCGCGCCAAAGACCCGCTTCTACCGACAACCTCCGCAGCCGCGCTTCAAATCCTGTGTCTCCCCTTCAACGCACTTGGTCTAGCGCCAAGCGCCGTGAGAGAGACCTTCCTACTCGCACTCCCGAAGGCATCCCAATTCCCCGTCGCCGTTCGTCACTGGCTAGTGTGACGCGCCACAAACAAGTGATTTCCTTAACAGAAGCCTACCGGATCGCCCTGGAGGAGGACGAGGGTGCTGTTGCTACTGACGGCGACGAAAGCTACGACGACCTTGAGCCACAGCAGCAGCAACAACAGCAGCATCCACGCAGCCAGCCACCACCACGGAGACCACAGAATTCTTCCAATCGCCACTCTTTGTCTCGTGGGAACTCCAGGCGCGAATCCGGCTATCACGAACAAGAATCTTCGGCTTATTTCGACCGGGCCCCGTCGCGTCCGCTTTCGCCTGTTCAGGTTCCTTTCACACCTATGTCTGCGCCTCCCCCAAATACGTGGGACTCTCCCACCGGCGACAATGCTCTCCATCAAACAGCCTCAGTTGACCAGATTGGTACGATCCGGCCTAAAAAGAGCAAGACGTTAATCAAGTCTCCATCTATTACGCGGGGGTTGCGACGCATGGGATCTAAGAACTCCATTACATCACTTTTCTCGGACGACGGCAAATCACCAGGAACCTCCAAGACTAGCCGGCTCCGTAAGTTGGTGCCGGGTCTGTCGAGGGAGTCTAGCAATGCCAGCAAGAAGGAGAAGGAGAAAGAGAAAGAAGTCCAGGCCAGCACGCCACCATCAATACAACCACAGACTTCTAAGCGGAATCTGTTGAAGAGGCTGGTGGGTCGAGGGAGTAAGGATACCGGCGGATCTACTGAGTCCTCACCTTCGCAAAAAGTTCCCGCATCGCCAGCGCCTATGCCACCACCGAAGAACTATGAACATGGTCTCGAGTCACCTTTGTCACCCCTACGACCACTTTCACCCGGCCATGACCCAAGATATCGGAATGTTCAGGCGACACCTCCTAGCCGCTTGGCGCATAGTCAGAGTTACTCTGGCCGGTCACCATCCAGTCGCTTTAGCTGGCATGTCGACGACGAGTTTTCTGGCATCGATTTGCAAACTTCTGATTCACCACGGGTTCGCATATCGCCGAATAACATCACTGTTCCTAAGAGACCGCAGAGTACTTATGAGGGCCGGGCTCCATCTATGGCTCCGTCATTAGCGCCGTCTATGACACCATCAGAACGCGAGCGCACCTTGCGCTTTTCCAAGAACCGCCTTGATGAGATTCGTGCCCTTGAAAAGGCCATTGAAAAGCAGAATGGCGACGGTAATGAATATCTCCACCACCATGTTCTCACTACTACGACGACTATCATTCGCCCCGGAGAGGCTCGCGCAGCTGACGACTCAGTTATTGGCCGTCGATCGACCCGCCAGTCAGCTGAACCCGAACGTGTTCGTACCCGCTCAGTTTCGCGCAGTCGTTCCCGTGATTTTGAGGCCGCTTCTTTGCGTTTCCGTGACCCTTCCAACATTCGCTCACCTGATCGTCGCGTATCAGAGCAGGAACGTCGCGATCACCGGAAGAGCGCCCCCCCTGGTGGCTTTGCCCATTTGACATTGGCGGAGCTTTCTGAGCCATCGGAGACTTCAGATCATGATCGCCATGCACAGACTAAGCTTGCCGATGTACAAGCTCGTGAGGCGCAGGTGCGCCGGACCTTGGGACCGCAGATTCGGGCTGAAGATATTACGAGTGCGCCATCTCAACCGCGGACACGGTCGCTGAGTAACTACAACTATCGTCGCCGCACATACCGCTCAGACGGCCCTGTGGATGATTCTATGGCTGGTCGTGTTGCTAGTCCTATTGCCTCACCACGGGGTGACAGACGCTTCTGGAACGATGCGCCACCCACTCCACCACCAAAAGATACTCCACCTGGCGTATACCGTGGAGTTTACCAAGCTGCCACTCCCGAAGCCCCTACGCGCTCTCCATATCATGAAGATTCGATTTTGGAGGATTCTTACCGTGACGATATCCGTGAGAGTTCGATTCTTGAGGAAGATGAGCCAGAGGATGATATGTCTATGAGGGCCCATGATTCTAGCTATCTTGCTGTTCCAGAAATCCGTCGTGGGCATAGAAGTGAGATTCGTCAACCTGCGCCAGTTCCAGTTCCAGTTAGTATTGAGAGTGTGACCGCTGCTGCTGATATTCCGATTCCATCTATTGAGCGAGATCATGAACCAGTACCGGAGCCGCAGCCTCAGCCTTCTATGAAGGAGAAACCAAAGGCTTCATATGCTGTTAAGCCGGGTTCAGGCACTATTCGTGGAGCGCCTACGGGATTAGCGAAAGCTTCGCAGGAGGAGCATGAGACCAAGGCGCAACAAAGTACTGTCCCATCGGGTATCCCCGTATCTGTCAAGCGGACATCTATGACCGAAGCTAAACCAGTCACCCAGTGCCCCACACCTCCTGTCACACAAGAAGAGACTGCCGCTCCTGCTGGTCCATCCACTTCTGTTGCGCCCGTGTCTTCCGATGGCGCATCTCGCGTTTCAAGCCCCGAGCCGGCTGGTCCTCACGAGGCGCTTTCTTCGCACCCTGTTACTATTGTTGATCTGGTTGAAAAGGTGGAGAAGAGAACAGAGAAGGTTGACGAGGCCGTTGCTATTGAGACGCCTGTTGAGATGAAGGTGGAACCTGAGATGGTGTCTGAGCCTGATCCCGCTCCTGCTCCCGTACCTGTCACTGCCCCTGCACCTGCCACTGTTGCTCCTGTTACTGCTCCTAAGCCTGTCCCGTCGCCTGTGGAACCTGTTAATGCTCCTGCTGTGCATTCTGCTCCCGTTGTTCCGGCCGCTCCGACCGTTCCTGTTGTTTCACCCGCTTTGGTACAATTGCCGATGTCGCCGCCAATCGGTCCTACCACCACCGCTCTTGCGCCCATTCCTGGATCTCCCGGTTCGCCTGTCATTGGTGCCGTTGAAACACACGATCAGATCCCTGCCTTCACAGTGGCAAACACCCGCGCCTCTTCGGCCCGCCACTCCACCGACTTGCCTACCCGTCGCCTTTCTGCCGATTACGCCCCCCGCAGCTCTAGTGATCAGCGCCACCCTAAGCGTAGTGCTTCTATCAACTCTGTCCACTCGCAACGCAGCATTTCCAACTTGTCTGCCGGTCAGCGCCCAGTGGAGCGCAAGTCGTCGACCTCTACTATGCATTCCATGTCCTCGAATCCTATCACGACTATCCCCTCTTCTAAGCTTGCCTACCCTAAGCGTCGCAGCAATTCCAGTTTGAACGGTGTTAACAATGGTGTTCAAGTTTCCGACGAGGACCAGCTTTCGGATGATTCAGATATTGCGGAGGATAGTGGAAGACGCCGCTTACGTCACCGTCGCCAACACCCCCGTCCTGATAAGACTGCCGCTGTTGTTGCCGCCACTGAGGCCATGCAGGCCCGCGCAATTTCGCCACATCCATTCGATGAAGACGATATGGCCAGCATTAATGGGAGTATCAATGATAGTGTCAATGGGAGTATCAACGGTGACCTGTTGCCTATTGGGCCACATGTTAACGTTCAAACACGTGCCCGTTCCACACCCCCTTTGGCTGCTCTCAAGATCAATCCAGCTATCGTTTCCGGTATTGTCGGTAATCCTTCGCCTACTAACTCCTCGCCCGGCTTGGCGCCCAGCCCCATTCCTGATAACATTCCCAGCTTGGTCCATCGCCGTGCCGCCTCTACCGACAGCTCAGTGCGCCGTCGCCGTCTTTCGCGCAACCCCAGTGGTACGGAGCTCTCACTTCTTGCTGATGGTGCCACCGGTCAGCGGTCTGTTTCTGGCGAGAGCTTTGTCAGTTTGAGTTCTCGTCGTAGCATGGATTCGCCGAACCTGGGTTCTAGCTTTGTTGATGGTATTCCCAGACCACCTGCTATTACCAAGATGGAGCCTGCTGTTTTGTCAAGCAAGCATAGTGTTGGAAGTTTCAGTGGTGTTCTCGGTCGTCTTGACTCTATTGCTGAGGCTGGCGGGAACAAAGTTGGTCGTCGGGCTTCATCAATGAGCATGCAAAGCTGTACCAGTCGTCGGGCAAGTGTTGAGCGTCCAATTGTTGCTGTCAGAGCCGTTTCGGGATCTGCCAGTAGTAGCTCTGAGGCTCGTAGCCGCAGCCGCAGCCAGACTTATCGGAGATCTGCTGTTATTAACACGGCCAAGATGAGCTCAGCTCATGAAGACATGAAGAATTTACGGAAGCATTATGGCATGGACGATTCTACTGTGGAGTTGACTGGTGAGATTGAGGTTGAAGTTGAGGTTGCTCGGAGATCGATGAGCAAGGAGAGAGATCAGGAGAAGAAGAGAAAAGAGGAAGAAGAGAGAGAAAGGGATATTGAGGCTTGTACGAAGGCGTTGATGGGCATTCGGAGTGTCAGACATGACTTGGGGAGATTGGAGAGAGCTGTTGCTGGGGGAAGCGAGGATACGTCGGCCATTTTGTCGGAGGATGAAGATGATACACCCGTGGTTAAGGCGCGCAAGGAAAAGGCTGTTGTTATTCACCAAGAGCCAGCAAAAACTCCAACGCCACCAGCGACCAAGACCGAGACACCCAAGGTTGTTGAGGAGGATATTCCTTCTTTACACGATTTGCAACAGGAGATTGACCGCGAGGATGCCGTTTTGGAGGATAGTGATGAGGACTCGGATGGAGGCGCTAAGACCCTGGTGCCATCTACTGGCAATTTCGATATGTTGGCAAGTCGTTCATGGGCGGATAACCAGACGGGATTACGGAAGAGGAAGTCTATTGAGAAGGCTGTTGAGAATGCTGTTGTCACGCCTATCGAGAAGTCTACTGAAAAGCCCGCTACCATCAAGACGCCACCAACAACCAAGCCACGTTTGGCTGTTCAAAAGTCTACTTCATCTTCTATCGCTCTTCGCATTACTTTCCTCGGTCTTCTCCTTTCTCTGGCCGCCCTTTGGTACACTGCTGAGACTGCCATCTGCACACAGTACTGCCGGCCTACTACTTGCAGTGGTCCTTGTGAGTGGTCTCCCGACGACCCTGTTCACTGGGGTACCGCACTGCCTATCAAGACCGATCAATGGCTTACCGGTGGACGTGGTCGGGAAGCCCTCCGCTGGGGTATCCAAGAAGGTGGTGATATCCTGGCTGATGTATCAGACTGGATGAATGGTCGGGATGTGAGAAAGATTGAATTGAAGGGCGTTAGTGTGGAGGACAGAATGGCTATTGGCCGGAGATTAAGAAGAGCCAGAGAAAGAGAAAGATGGAGAGGGGAAGGAGGCAAATTTTGGTGGGAAGATTTAGGAAGATGGGCTGGTGATAGTATGGGGAAGAGTGTTTGATTTATTTTGTCCGGCTTCTTGTATATATCATAGATTGGGTGGTTTCATTTGTGCTTTTATTTAACGTCTATTGTAACTAGCATGACCTGTTAATATGACGGCTTTCATTTGTGCTTCATTTTGTGTT